>JALIGW010000006.1:66716041-66868541 GCA_023053685.1 Diadophis punctatus similis
CCTCAAAGAAATCGAGTTTGGCACCCTTGGCCTAAAGGGATCTCTTTCCTAAAGAAAACGCTCCCTTGCGCATCTAAAAGCATGCAGCAAAACAGCTGCCGACTTGGAAATGTTCTCTCTGGGTCTACAAATAACTGAGTCCTCCTCTCCACCCACACTAAGTTCATTGTGCCCCTTGGGGTCAGGACACGGCGTTCCCGTGACTAGCCCAGAACCGGCAATGGCTCAAAATTGCACTGAGCATTTGTCCATGCCTGTCAATGGGGAGCAGGGCACCAGTTCTGAGTGGCAGATTCTCTCTTCGACCACATACTTGTGAGGTTGCGATCCCCATCAGTTTTCCTTAGCCATATTGATGTTTAAATAGTACAGGTAGTCCTCGGCTTATGACCACAATTGAGTCCAAAATATCTGTTGCCAAGCAAGGCAGTTGTCAGCTTAGTTTTGTCTCATTTAACAGATTTAACAGATTAACAGAGTTGGAAGGGACCTTGCAGGTCATCTAGTCCAACCCCCCTGTCCAAGCAGGAGACCCTACATCTGCTTCTACCTAGGACCGAACTCACAACCTCCTGATTGTGAGGCAAGAACTCCACCTCTAGGCCACAGCAGCTGGGTTTGCCAGAGTTGTTAAGGAATCACTGCAGTTCAGTGAACCGTGTGATCCTGTAATGAAAAGAAACAGTAAGGGGTGACATGATAGCAGTCTTCCAATATTTAAGGGGCTGCCACAAAGAAGAGGGAGTCAAGCTATTCTCCAAAGCACCTGAGGGTAGAACAAGAGGCAATGGATGGAAACTAATTGAGGAGAGAAGCAACCTAGAACTAAGGAGACATTTCCTGACAGTGAGAACAATTAATCAGTGGAACGACTTGCCACCAGACGTTGTGGGTGCTCAACACTGGAGGTTTTTAAGAAGAGATTGGACAACCATTTGCCTGAAATGGGATAGGTTCTTCTGCCTGAGCAAGGGGTTGGACTAGAAGACCTCCAAGGTCCCTTCCAACTCTATTGTTGTTGTTATCGTTATTATATTATCTGGCTTCTCTCATTGACTTTACTTATTGGAAGCTAGAGGAGAAGGTCACAAATGGTGATCACATGACCCCAGGATAGTGCAACCATCATAAATACATGCCAGCTGCCAAGCACCTGAATTTGATCACATGATCATAGGGATGCTATAATGGTCCTAAGTGTGAAAAATGCTCATAGGTCACCTTTTTCAATGCTGTTCCACTGGTGGGCTGCTGCCGATTCGAGTGAACCGGCAGTTCCGATGATCAGCTGGCCCTGCCCACCCGCCTCTGCCCTATCCTGTCCTATATTTCCTTCTTTGTGGCTCAGCTGATTCGCGTGGCACAGCTGATCTCCGCGCCTCTGCTGTTCTACTTACTGGGGCTGCCTTAGAAGGTAAGCAGCTGAGCTCCAAATTGCTGTATTTTGAACGCTGCGCGCAAGCGCGTTAGGAGTGCGCAATCACCCAACCGGTTGTTAAACTGGTTGCAGCCCACCACTGTGCTGTTCTAACTTTGAACGGTCACTAAATGAATGGTTGTAAGTCAAGGACTACCTGTACCAACAGCAGCCCAGATCAGTCTCAAGGTATGGCAAATCTGTTAGGCTTTGTCTCATATGAACTTGGGAGGAAGTCAGGCAACTACAGGGACCTGAAGCAGAAGAACTATAGGCTTTCCTCATCGTACAATCACAATTGAGCACAAAATTTCTGCAACGAAGCAAGACCGTTGTTAAGCGAGTTTTGTCTCATATTATGACCTTTCTTGCCACAATGGTTAAGGGAATCTCTGCGGTTGTGAAGTGATTCCCTTCCCCTTCCATGGTAACGTGGTTGTTAAGTGAATCTGGCTTCCCCATTGACTTTGAATTGTCAGAAGATCGCAAAAGATGATCATACGATCTCTGTACGCTGCAACCGTCATAAATATGAGTCAGTTGCCAAATGCCTGAATTTTGATCACGTGACCGTGGGGATGGTGCAATGGTCGTAAGTGCAAAAAACAGTCTTAAGTAACTTTTTCAATGCCGTTGTAACTTCGAACGGTCACTAAATGAACTGTTGTAAGTCAAGGACTATCTGTAGAGGCTGGCCAATGGGGACAGGAAAGTTCACGCTGGGATAGTTTTCTGCAGGCTCTAATACTGGAGGTTACAGAGGTTAACTGGGGTGGGATAGGGTGGGAGAGAAGTCTATATTCCACCAGGAGTAATTCAAGAGCCATACAGAAATAACAGCTCCCATGAATAGTGCTACTCCAAGGATTAACATCCTCCAAAGATATTCATTCTGTAAAGTGACATTTGCTGGTGGGAATAGACAGCTCTGAGAATGTTCCCCTAGAGCCGTGGTGGCGAACCTATGGCACGCGTGCCACAGGTGGCACGCGGAGCCATAGCGGCCGGCACGCGAGCTTGCCCACCGGCAAACCAGAAGTGCGGAAAAACGCACTTCCGGTTTGCTGGTGAGCTGTTTTTTGCACTCCGGAGGGTTCAGGGAAGCTCCCTGAAGCTCCAGAATGTAAAAAACTACAAAACGGACAAACCGGAAGTGCATTTTTCCGCACTTCCGGTTTGTCCGTTTTGTAGTTTTTTGCATTCCGGAGCTTCAGGGAGCTTCCCTGAACCCTCCGGAGTGCAAAAAACAGATCACCGGCAAACCGGAAGTGCGTTTTTCTGCACTTCCAGTTTGCCCATTTCGGCGTCCCAGGCTCCGGTAAGCCTTTGCGCGGGGGTGGGGGTGTGTGCGCATGCGCAGGGGGCAGCATAGGGGGGTGTTGTGCGCATGCGTGGGGGGGAGGGAATGAGTGTGGGTATGCGAGCGCGCGCTAGCGCGCGCACCCCCCCTTTTTCGCACGCGAGCCTAAAAAGGTTAGCCACCACTGCCCTAGAGTTAGACCACAAGACAGGCTCAGTCTTGCTGCTAGGATTCCAGGAAGTCAACTCAACATCCTTACATGCAGTGTGGAGAGAAGGAAAAACCAAGTTTGTCGCACTAAGCAGAACTGCCATTAGCCACAACTATTTTCATTTTGACGTTTTGTAATAGGAAAAGAAGAAGAAACCTGTAGGAATGAAAATGTATCAAATTTTGCCCTCCTGAACCAATACGTAATTGTCATCATCATTTTAAATTCACACTTTTTAAAGGAGATGACCAGGCTGAGCCCGAGGGAGGGGTGAAGCATGTCATTAGTCTCGAATCCCTTCATGCCCATAAGAGATCTACGTTAAGTCCAGCCCACCTTGAATTCCTTTGACTCTTATCTATCGCCAATTTGCTTTGACCGTTAGTAATTTTGATTCTTGAAGAGAGCATGAGCTGGCAATAAATTTTTATATTCATTTGAACTGCCTGAACTTCTGATTTTCTTGGTAGTTCAGATCAGAGGTGGGTTCCTCCCAGTTCGGACCGGTTTGCCCGAACTGGTAGCAACCCGCTGGTGACATCATGATGATGTCACGAAACCAGTTCGGTCAGTGCTGGTCCATGGGTGCCGCCATCTTTTTTTTGAATTTTTTTTTCTTTTTTTTTCTTTTTATTTTTTGGGAATTTTTGTTTCATTTTATTTTTTCTTTTGAGCATGCGCAGAAGCCGAGTTTCTGGCACTGTACATGCATCGCCATCTTGTTTTCGGCTGTTTTTTTATTTTTTTCGGATTTTTCGGCACTGCACATGCAGTGGTGGTATTCAGCCGGTTCTATCCGGTTCGGGCGAACCAGTAGGGACGACTGCTGGATGCCCTGCCCACCCACATGGACGTCATGATGTCCCATTTTTCAACATTTTTGAGGCTCTGCTCATGCGCGGAAGGTCTTGCACATGCGCCAAGCCGGCGCATGCGAGCGTAGCAAGCACTTGAGTGCACACGCAAACTGGTAGGGAAGGTAAGTGAATACCACCCCTGACGCAGCCCATCCAAACCATCAATCAATGACAGACTCGACCATCACCTCACCGGCTGAATTCCGCTCCTCAGGGCAACCAGTCAGAAGTCACAAAGTCGGTTCACAAAGCACTTGTGTATGTTAATTTAAAATGTACAAATAAACTGTTAAAAAAAAAGAAGTCACAAAGTCACAAGGCCAGAGTCAGTCTTGTGATTCGACCAGTCACGAGACCAAACGACTAGCCAGGACCTATAAAAACAAGACACTTCCCTACAAACTCCACTGAAGATGTTACCTAGTTTGGTAATGAAACGTCCGAGAGGCCTAGCAGGTCTCTGCCTAGAGCTCTGGATTGTTGTTTTTTCTTCTTTCATCAAGTGCAATCATGACCGACAGTACAAAGATGCCGTAAGTACACCAAGTTTAGGGCTGCTGGAAAACAAACACACACACAAACACACACACACACACACACACACACACACACATCAGCAGAGTCTTTGTTCCCCTTGTGTTTACTTCAAAAGCAACAATTACACTTTGTTCCTGGGTTTGTAAAGGCACATTGTAACTGTCCACCCACCAAAGAGCTCTGAGGCTGCTGATCCTCCGAGTGTGAACATAACACCGTGGGAGTGGAAGTGGAAAGCAGATCGAAAGATACGGAAAGGAGTATGTAAAAGTCACAGGTGCAGGTAAATTGTCTGTATTCTTTAATTAGCAATGGTTTGCTATTTAGAGCTGAAAATCGGCTCAACAAGAGGCCCAAAAGGGATTTTTACGGTATAAGTAATTATCAACTTACACTTCATTTAGTGACCGTTCAAAGTTACCACGGCGCTGAAAAAAGGACTTACGGCCATTTTTCACATGTACAACTATTGCAGCATTCCCATGGTCACACGTGGTCAAAATTCAGATGCTCGGCAACCGACTCATATTTATGACGCTTACAATGTCCCAGGGTCCTGTGATCCCCTTTTGCGACCTTCTGACAAGCAAAGTCCATGGAGAAACCAGACTCATTTAACAACCGTGTTAGTAACTTAACAACTGCAGTGATTCACTTAACAACGGTGGCAAGAAAGGTTGTAAAATGGGGCAAAATTCACTTAACAAATGACTCACTTAGTAACAGAAATGCTGGGCTCGATGGTGGTCATAAGTCGAGGACCACCTGCCCCAGATCCCTCCTGGCGTTTGCCTCCATCGAACGTGGCTCTCTGTGGTAGAATGTAATCTGGATTCCCAGGAGAGCCAAGAGGCAGCAAAGTTTAGATCAGGTTGATCAACCGTGGCAACTTTAAGACTTGTGGACTTCAACTCCCAGAATTCTTCAGCCAGCATGGCAACATGGCTGGCTGAGGAATTCTGGGAGTTGAAGTCCATAGGTCTTAAAGTTACCCAGGTTGGATACTCTGGGTTAAGATAGTTTCGTTGGGAGGAAGAGAGTAACAGTAAGGACAATTAACCAGTGGAACAACTTGCCTTCAGAAATCATGGGTGCTCCATCCCCGGAGACTTTTAAGAAGAGACTAGACCAGGGGTCGGCAACCTTAAACACTCAAAGAGCCACAAAGGTCCTAACCAGAAGCCCCCTGTTCAATTCTGGAGCCAACCGGAAGTCCACTTCCCCTGTCATGGAGTCTCCTCCTAGCATGGCGTCCTTTTTCCTCTGCCGACCGGAAGTCCGGTTCCCTAACCATAGAATCTCCTCCTAGCACGGCATCCTTTTTCCTCTACCTGTCCCTACCGAAAGCCCTATCAATTGTGGCGCCGACTGGCAACAGGGAGCCGCAGCAGAGGGATGAAAGAGCCACATGCGGCTCCAGAGCCGCGGGTTGCTGACCCCTGGACTAGACAGTCACTTATCTGAAATGGTATAAGTTCTCCTGCTTGAGCAGGGGGCTGGACTAGAAGACCTAGTCTGGCCAGTCTAGTGAAGAGAAGGACCAGGGGTGTCATGATAGCAGTGTTCCAATACTTGAGGGGATGCCACAGAGAGGAGGGGGTCAGGCTGTTCTCTATGGCACCAGAAAGCCAAACAAGGAATAATGGATGGAAGCTGACCAAGGAGAGATTCAACCTGGAAGCGAGAAGAAACTTTCTGATGGTGAGAGCGATCAACCAGTGGAACAGCTTGCCAGCGGAGGTTGTGAGAGCCCCAACACTTGCGACCTTCAAGGGGAGACTGGACTGCCATCAGTCTCAAATGGTGTAGGAACTCCTGCTTGAGCAGGGGGTTGGACTAGATGACCTACAAGGTCCCTTCCAACTCTAATAATAAATCTAATAAACCTCCACGGTCCCTTCCAGCTCTATTCTATTCTAAAATCTCAGAGTATATCTTTCATGATGCAAGTAGTTGCTTTAGTTTGGCAAGATTTCTGCCTATAGATGAGAAACAATAAAGGAAACTGCTTAGTAAGACGTACTAGCGTGTTTTTCTTGGTATTTGGAGCCTGACACTCTCTTCCTACAACGACCCTCCCAAAAGGTCCCTATTTACCATAGCCATGGTTTCACCAGCCTTGAGTTCACCCCTGGACCGAATAAGTTTTACACCGTGCTCTTTCTGCGTGAAGATTCCCACCTCTGCATTTCACAATGACCTTCCTCATCAACGACATGTGGGGATCATCTTCACCCTTCTTCACTGGCTTCCTCTTTCTAGCTGCCCTTACCAAGAGGAGCCCATGCCAATCCCCAAGATTTAATTATCCCGAGGCAGCTAGCCAGAAACTTTCATAATTGGAAAAACAACTGCAGAGCAAGAACTATCCCTTCCGGGTAGATTGACTTTGCCTGCTGAGTCAGCAAAAGGCTGTGTCAAAAGATGACGCAACGTTTCGCTGTTTCCCGCTTGCACAAGCCAGGATTTGAGTAGAAAGTTTTTTTCTGCTTTCCGGACAGAGTTTGTTCTGAAATCATTGGGGTGGCTTTCTGAGCCAAGCGTCCTAAAGGATTCAGAAAAATAAGAGAAACAAATGGCTTAAAGAGGTCGGTTGCTTCCCCGTTGTAACCCCATGTTGGAAGAAATGCCCTTTTGGGTTCAGTTCCAAGTGGGGGAAAAGACACTGGAAAACACGGAGACTGTTTTAAAAGGTGGTTTAATGGTGGACAGGGTCACATGGCTTGAGGTCCTGGCAGAAAAGGGGAAGAGATGTTGAGAGTCCCTGGGTTTTATGCCCTTTCTGGGCTTTTGAATTTGAGCGTGTATTCTGATTGGTTGTCAGACTCCCATGGGGCCATGCAAGGCAGGGGTGAGTTGCTCACTTACCCAGATCGGTGTGCTGCTCCGCGTTTCTTCATGCTTCGTGCGCGTGCGTGCACGCTACGCACATGCGCCCCCTCATGCAATTTTGCTTCTGCACATGCGTGGAAGCAAAATCGCACCAAAATCTCACACACACGCGCGTCCCCTCACAAGATTTTGGCGCGATTTTGCTTCTGCACATGCGCAAAAGCAAAATCTCCCAAAAATTCAGGAAAAAAAGATGGCGACGCGCGCGACTGCCCCGTGGAGACAGTACCAGAGCAGTTGTGCGCAAATTGGGTCATCGGTGGGTCCCTACCGGAGCTACGCACTGGACCGCACCGGTAGGAACCCACCCTTGATGCAAGGGCAACTCTGTAGGCTGTGCTTTTGAATCCCAAGTTTGGTTGACTCTTTGAGGAGGTAGATCTTTGTTATGTAGAATAGACTGGCTCAGCCTTAATGGCCCATTGACAAAGGGGGGGGGCAGAGAGCTGCAGGGAGCTGCTTTGTCTTTAAAACATTTTTTCTCCTTTTCTCATCCAGGGAAATATAATATTCTGCCTTTTTAATATTTCCCTGAATATTACATTTTTCTAGGATAGGGGGGTGGGTGCTAACTTCCTACACCCACATGTGAATTCTCTACATCGGTGTACAACCACCTAGCAACTGTTCACACGGAGAGACGCACATTTTTCGGCACTATTTTTTTTAAAGCAAAGAATAAATCTCCAAAGGGTTATGGAAAGCTTTCCTCCAATGACCAATTACTGAGAAGCAATGGCAATATTCTCCTTTGTTCTTTGCATGTTGTGTGGACTCTTCGAGCCACCTGGGAAATGCCATCATTGCAAAACAAGGAATTTCTTTTACGGGGGAAAAAATGGGGTGGAAAGCAGGACAGGAAGCAATGGATGGAAACTAACCAGGAAGAGAAGCAACCTAGGAGGAATTTTCTGACAGAACAATGAATCAGTGGAACGACTTGCCTCCAGAAGTTGCATGTGCTCCAACACTGGAAGAGATTGGACAACCATTTGTCTGAAATGGGATAGGTTCTTCTGCCTGAACAGGGGGTTGGACTAAAAGACCTCCAAGGTCCCTTCCAACTCTGTTATTCTGAAGTGTGTGAAAGAAGCCAAAAATCAGCTGTTTGTGCAGATACAGGTGCTATTCAGTAGGTACCTATAACAGAGTTGGAAGGGCTTCTAGTCCAAACTAAGGACAAATTTCCTAACGGTGAGAACAATCAATCAATGGAATAGCTCGGCTTCAGAAGTTGTGGGTGCTCCATCACTGGAAGCTTTAAAGAAGAGACTAGACAGCCATTTGTCCAGAATGGTATAGGGCAGAGGTGAAACGCTACCGGTTCGGGCGAACTGCTATATCCGACGATCAGCTGTGCGGCAATCAGCTGTGCGGCAATCAGCTGTGCCGCGTGATCCAGATTAGCTAGAAAGCAACTTTGAGTGCGCTTTGCGCGCTCAAAGCGCGCACGAAGCGAACAAATAGCAGACATCAGAGGATTTCACCCCTGGTATAGGGCCTCCACTCGAGCAGGGGGTTGGAGTAGAAGACATCCTAGGTCCCTTCCAACTCTGTTATTCTGTGTTCTATGTTCCTTCACAGGAAGTAAGGATTGCTGGTTGCAAAGGATCCAGCATCTTTCTCATAGGTCACTTATGTCCAGCTTTGGGTGTAGGTAGCCATTCATTTGGAGTGAACGTAATTTACCTAAGGGTTATATCTTTTCATGGATTCATCGATAGTATGGACATTGTATGTCCATTGCTTGCAGCTAAGTCATTCTAAGAATTTCCTTGCATGTATCAACCTGTATTCAAATTTCTACTGTGAAAGTTATAGCCCAGGTTTCTGTGTGAGAGATTAGTGATTCATGTCTTGATTAGTGGTTGGTGTTTGTGGATACATTCTGTTGGTCTTCCATCTGTTGGTCTTATATGGTGTGGGTCCAATAGATGTGCTTCCTGCCTCCTTTGGAGACGCTTGAGCAGTGTGCATTGTAGCAATGCAGCTGTGACAGGGGTGTCAAACTCGATTTCATTGAGGGGCATATCAGGGTTGTGTTTGACCTCGGAGGGGCATGGGGGCATGGCTAGTCAGAGGCAACTGTGGTGGCCCAAGCACTCTGCCAGCAAAAATGGACTCCCAAGCTCCATTTTTGGCTGCGACTGCCTCCTGCAACCCTCTGCCAGTGAAAACGAAGCTCGGGAGGGCCACCTGTGCTCCTCGCAAGCTCCATTTTCACTGGCAGAGACACTACAGACTAGTTCTTCGCTGTTTCCAGGGCAGCCCTATGGGCCAAAACTAATAGCAATAGCAATAGCACTTAGATTTATATACCGCTTCATAGTGCTTTACAGCCCTCTCTAAGCGGTTTACAGAGTTCAGCATATTGCCCCCAACAATCTGGGTCCTCATTTTACCCACTTCAGAAGGATGGAAGGCTGAGTCAACCTTGAACCGGTGAGATTTGAACAGCTGAACTGCTGAACTGCAGTGCTGCACTTTAACCACTGCGCCACCTTGGCTCTTAAACATCCTGCGGGCCTTGAGTTTGACACCCCTGAGATATATTACTAAAGCATGATCAATATAATAAGTGTCAGACCTGCCACAACTTGATCCTTTAGACAAGAAAGACCCTCGAGTCCATTTGGATTGAAAAGTATACTTTACTAAAAGTGGAATACAGCATAGCAAAGCCGGAACTGATGATCGCATGCCAAAGTTTCCCAATTAACTTTCCCCATCCAGTTCCTCTCCTCTACCGGTCCCTTATTATCCAATTATATTTGAATAAATTGTGAATGGTCTCTTCAACAGCGGGCTGGTTGTTGAGCCCTTACATTCCTTTTCCAGGGTTTTGACCTTGAGATGGTGTCTCTGGAAGGTAGGATAAAACTGTAGCTTTTCCCTCTCCCGCCCGGCTCACTCCCCCCATAGTTCATGGCAGACTGAAAGCTAGCGAATGCAAAGCTCAAGCATATGATAGCAGTTCTGACAATACGATACTGCTCAGGCTGGAAATATTACAGAAATGTTAGGCGACAACATTTTGAATGGGGTTGGGTGCTTATTGTTTTCACACTTCATGCAATAGGATGCCGAAACAGTGCCACTCACAAGGATTTCCGTTGTTGCACGATTATCTTCTGTCAAGCAGGTTGTGTAGGATTTTGAAAGCCTGCTGAAACTTGATGATCTAATTTGTCCAACTGTCGGACCACAACGTCATGTGAATGAGACCACAAAAACCTCAGGATCAAAACTTTTTCAACCCTCTTTAAAATAAAAAACAACAACTTAATCTCCAAGTCCTAACTGTAAATTGAAACATGGTTGATTTCTTGTAAAGGAGGAAGGAAATTGCCGGAGTAGGAAACGGTGTTGTCAGCTTGACTGTCAGGGTTCCAAATAGCATCCAAACTAAATCAGAGTCCGAGGCAAAGTATTCCTCAAAGTTCCAATTTATTAACAGAGCCATGTTGGCACATCTGGATGAAACTCAAATCTGAAGTCCCTCGGGTTTCATCACCCAGTTGAAAGTTCAAGCCCTTGCCCCCAAACCCACAAATCCATCACGTTGTCCAATCTTCAATTGCCATGCTGGCAAAATCCACCCATCTCCTTCCGTGCAGGTGCAGGAGTGCAGAGACAAAGGATGACCTTGACTTTCTAGAAAGAATGTGTTATGGCTACATACAGACAACCCTCATGCAATTCCCCCTCCCAAATTCCCACAGTAGAGAATGCACATTAAAATAGCTTAAAGTGTGGCAGGCCAAAGACCCCAACTAAAATGGCTTCGGCCTGACAAAAATGTCATGAAATAGCTACAAAATTTTCACATACTTCTTCAGTGATTCTGAGCACATTTATTGCCAAGAATTTAAAGCCCTGGAGCAGCTTTGACAAATGAGATTGGCTCAGTCAGTCTACTATTAGTGGACAAGGTTCAGTTGAGTTGTAAAATCCACAGGAAGCACAGAGACTATAAATGTGATGTCTGTCCAGTTTGTCTACTGGTTAATGCACCAGGCTAGAAAGTGGGAGACTGTGAGTTCAAGTCCCACCTTAGCCATGAAAGCCAGTTGGTTGACACTGGGCCAATCACCAGGAGACGGAGAGTTCTAGTCCCACCTTAGTCATAAAAGTTAGTTGGTTGACATTGGGCCAATCACCAGGAGACGGAGAGTTCTAGTCCCACCTTAGTCATAAAAGTTAGTTGGTTGACATTGGGCCAATCACCAGGCGACTGAGAGTTCTAGTCCCACCTTAGCCATGAAAGTTGGTTGGTTGACATTGGGCCAATCACCAGGTGACTGAGAGTTCTAGTCCCACTTTAGCCATGAAAGTTGAAGCTGCCCTCTAGATTTCATGGAATTCAGCTACCATAATTCCTGACGTACATATTACCTGGGAATTCTAGGAGATTTTCAACATATTTAGGGAGCACCAATTTGGTGAGATTCAGTGTACAGTTCTGGCAGCTGAGAGAGGTGTGACAAGATAGGACCCTCAATAATTCTGAATCACAGAATTCAATTAACTCCCCCCCAATCCCCATGAAACTACATTTAGGCAAGAAAAACAAAATGCACAGGTACAGTATATGTGGTACCTTGCTCAACAGTAGTAACTGTGAGAGGGATCTTGGAGTCCTAGTGGACAACCATTTAAATATGAGCCAGCAGTGTGCAGCAGCTGCCAAAAAAGCCAACACAGTTCTAGGTTGCATTAACAGAGGGATAGAATCAAGATCACGTGAAGTGTTAATACCACTTTATAATGCCTTGGTAAGGCCACACTTGGAATACTGCATTCAGTTTTGGTCGCCACGATGTAAAAAGGATGTTGAGACTCTAGAAAGAGTGCAGAGAAGAGCAACAAAGATGATTAGGGGACTGGAGGCTAAAACATATGAAGAACGGTTGCAGGAACTGGGTATGTCTAGTTTAATGAAAAGAAGGACCAGGGGAGACATGATAGCAGTCTTCCAATATCTCAGGGGTTGCCACAAAGAAGAGGGAGTCAAACTATTCTCCAAAGCACCTGAAGGTAGAACAAGAAGTAATGGGTGGAAACTAAACAAGGAGAGAAGTAACTTAGAACTAAGGAGAAATTTCCTGACAGTTAGGGCAATCAATCAGTGGAACAGCTTGCCTCCAGAAGTTGTGAATGCTCCAACACTGGAAGTTTTTAAGAAGATGTTGGATAACCATTTGTCTGAAGTAGTGTAGGGTTTCCTGCCTAGGCAGGGGGTTGGACTAGACGACCTCCAAGGTCCCTTCCAACTTTGTTGTTGTTAAACCTTAAATTCTGTGGCAATTTCCATCTGGCTGGACCCAACACTAACCATTAATTCAGGGTCTCATAGGATTTTATACCAATTCTGAGAGAAATCTAAATTAAGATTCTCACTCTACATTATTTTCCCTCATATTCTGGCTTCCCTCTTGCTGTTTACCCCTCCCCCCTTTTAATGCCGCATTTAATTTTTTATGTTTTCAAGTAGACTTAATTCAATTTATTAACTTTAAGTACAAACCAGCCAATGGATCTACCATTAAATATTCAGGACTAGAAAACCCTACAATTTTAATTTGGAGGGAGGGGAAGGGAAGGGCAGGAGGGTGGGAGGCAGGAAGGCAGGCAGGCAGGCAGGCAGGCAGGCAGGCAGGCAGGCAGAAAGGAAGGAAGGAAGGAAGGAAGGAAGGAAGGAAGGAAGGAAGGAAGGAAGGAAGGAAGGAAGGAAGGAAGGAAGGAATTTCCCTAACTGTGAAGGTAGTATGGCTTCACTTAACAACTGCAGCGTTTGCTTTACAATCATGGTGTTCACTTTAGAACCATGACATTCACTTAATGACCACTGCAGAAAAGTTCATTAAATTGGTCACACGATAGCCCGCTTAACGGCATGATTTATGGTTGTAATTCCAGGCTCAATTATGGTCATAAGCTGAGACTACCTGCATTTTCCTGGGTCTACCACTAAAGCATTGTCTTATTCCTCATAAATGTTGACTAAACCACAGAGAGTACTTCAAATAAAACCCCCTGTTATTAGCCATGTTTGGCTAGCCAAAATGACTGGGATCGTGTGACATGCCAAGCAACAAATCAATCACATCGTGGCACGATGAGTAAACCTACCTTTCAGTGATGGGTTCTAAATCCCATCGCTACTGGTTTGTGCGTGCGCTCGCACATGCGGGCAACTCTTCTGCGCATGCGCAGAAGCCTCCGGGGCGGGTGGGCGGAGCCTCCCGCTACCGCCGCTACCAGTTCGTAAAACCGTACCATACCGGTAGCAATCCACCGCTGCTACCTTTTGTGCAGGGGGGGAAATTCATAATGTTTCCCTACCGGTTCTGTGGGCATGGTTGGTGGGCATGGCAGGGGAAGGATACTGCAAAAATCCCCTTTCCCTCCCCACTCTGGGGCCAGCCAGAGGTGGCATTTGCCAGTTCTCCAAACTACTCAAAATTTCCGCTACCGGTTCTCCAGAACCTGTCAGGGACCTGCTGAATTTCACCCTTGTTTTTTGTTTTTGTGTTCTGCAGCTGCAACGAAACCTCTATTATTCTTGGAGTTACTTTAAGGAGAACAAGATCGCTTTTTTAAAAAATGAATTGAATTCTCCTTTTACAGCACACACACACACACTGCCGGCTTTCCTCTCTGCCCCTTTTAATGAGGCGACTTGAGACCCATTTTTTGCAAAAGTCTTCAGGAGCCCTCAATTTTGCTCTTCTGCTGCTGCTGGTGGATTTCTCTGGAGCACAAAAGGAGAAAGAGATTTGGAGTTTGCTATGAAACCGGTCGTGCTTTGCCAGCTAATTTTGAGCTAAGTTGCCGAAGAATGCTGATTCGTGTTTTCTTTTCTTTTCTTTTTTTGACAACGCAAACTTCCTCCCGGAGCATCTTCCAGAGAAGGGAGTTGGTTCCTCAATTCCCAGCTCAGATCAGTAATAAACTCTAAATCCTGTGTCTCTGGAGAACATCACAGAAGCTTAAAATTGTAGTTTAGAGCAGTAGCTTAGCAGCCAAAGAGTCCTTCTAGAGATGTTTTTGAGGGAGGAATAATGGAATGCTTAGAAAGAAACTGGAGGAATTGGGGATTTTGTTGTTGTTGTTCAGTCACTAAGTTGTGTCCAACTCTTCGCAACTCCGTGGACCATAGCATGCTAGGTCCCTCTCTGTCCTCTACTGTCTCCCCAGGTTTGCCCATTTGTCAGAAATGGTGTAGAGTCTCCTGCTTGGGCGGGGGGGAGGGTTGGACTAGATGACCTACAATCGTGATGGCGAACCGATAGCACACGTGCCAGAGGTGGCATATAGAGCCCCCTCTGTGGGCACGCACGCTGTCACCAGCTGGTCTTTGTGGGTGCCGGAGCGCCAAGAAACAACCTGAAAACGGCCCGAAAAACGGCCAAAAAACAGGTCATTTCCCAGGCTGTTTTTCAGGCTGTTTTCCGGCCGTTTTTGGGCCCGTTTCCAGGCCAGTAGAATAGAATAGAATAGAATAGAATAGAATAGAATAGAATAGAATAGAATAGAATAGAATAGAATAGAATTCTTTATTGGCCAAGTGTGATTGGACACCCAAGGAATTTGTCTCCGGTGCGTAAGCTCTCAGTGTACATACAAACAACAAAGTGATAGGCCATATATCATAGATCACAGTTGCAATCATTAATCATAAGATACAACAAGAAGTGATAAATCATAGATACCAATAGGAGAAGGTATTAGGAAAGATGAGAAAACGAGAAAGAAGCAGAAAGGATTGTAAAACAAGAGCAGTCGAACTTTCTCACAGTCATGCTGCAATTTGTCTTCAATTTTAATCCAGCTTTTTCTTTTCTGAGCATTGCTTTTTAAAACCACGAGTTTTGGCCCTTGAAGATTGGGCTGGGGAGACCAGATGTCTCCTTCTAAGCCCACCTTTTACGGTGTGGCTTTTTTTGAGCTGCAGTGAGTTAACAAAATAACACCAAAGGAAATGAACAAAGGCCTGTTTTTCACGTTCTGTTATGCTGGACATGATCCTCTCTCAAAGCCGTTCTGATGAATTTCCTTTCTTTCTTTCTTTTTTCTCTCTCCCACGATACTTTCCGTTGAGTGAACACAAACAGATCCGAGAGCTTTCCTGTTATCTGTGGGCTAAGCTGGAAGGTTACTGATGCGGCCTTATCACAGCCACGCCAACCAGGAAAAAAGCAGAACGCAAAGGACGAATGGACGTTCTCAATGGAACGCTTTGTTTTTCTCCAACCTTTCGTCAATTCTGGCAGCATGGATTTCTTCTGGCCTCCCAAGGGCTCAGTGGCTTTGAAACATCAAATCAGAATTGCGTCTGAATTAATACAGCCCAGAGAAGGGTTTCTGAGTGATCTCCAATTCTGGAGAATATTGCATTTTTGTGCCAACCTTCAAGACTTTTAGACCATCTGCATAAATCATTTTGAAATATGCTGTGAACGGAAAAACCTTCTTAGCCTTTTTAAGTCTAATGAAGAGAAAGACTAGGGGTGACATGACAGCGGACTCCCGATATTTGAGAGGCTGTCAAAGAGAAGAAGGGGGGAGGTCAACCTATTCTCCAAAGGCCTGAGGGTAGGACAAGAAATAACAGACGAAAACGTATCAAAGAGAGAGCCAATCTAGAATAAAGGAGAAATGTTCTGACAGTGAAAACAATTAACCAGTGGAATGGCATCACTGGAGTTTTTTAACCATGTTCCAACAGGGGTGGGTTCTAACTTACCTCGCTGCTGTTTCACTTCCTCCCATGCCGCATGGGCACGCGCGCATGCGCAGTGCCAAAAATACCCCCCCCAAGCCAAAAACAAGATGGCGACCGCATGCACAGTGCTGGAAACTCGGCTTCTGTGCATGCTCAGAAGGAAAAAATAATTTTAAAAAATTCAAAACAAAGATGGCGGCGCCCACGGACCGGGACCGACCGAACCGGTTCCGTGACGTCATCGTGACATCACCAATGGGTCGCTACCAGTTCAGGCGAACCGGTCCGAACTGGGAGGAATCCACCTCTGATCTGGATGACTGAGAATCTCCACAGACAAGTTGGCTGACTGTTGGAGACATTAACGTTGTCCCATTTGTGATGGAGCAGAAAGCAACCCTTCCATCAGAAGAAATCAGCTAGATAGAAAAGAGTTCCTAAAGAAGAATATCAGCAGATCAGAAAAGGGGAGCGGGAAATGCACTAGAAAACAGGGCAGCAGTTGGAGAGCCAGTGCGAATTCAGCCAATGTCATTACTTCTGCAGTGGCATCGTAAGTGCTCTCTAAAAGACAATGCCAGGGGGCGATGGTTGCGTGGGCATCCTTGAAGTGGCCCAGATTCTTAGATGACTGCAGGAGGGAAGGAGGAGGGAAGCAGCAGGCAGCATATACAATTATTTTCTTCCCTGCTTGCAAAGATGGCAATATTGTGAAGCTGAGTGTCGCTGTTCAGCCTCAAATGCACAAGTGCACTCTATAGCACCGGTAGCGGCCCGCTGGTGACGTCACAGTACCGGTGCGGTCGGTTGTTGGTGCCTGGGCGCCGCCATTTAAAAAAAAATCTAATTTTTTTTAAAATTTTCTTCTGCGCATACCCAGAAGCCGAGCTTCTGGCACTGCGCATGCGCTGCCTTCCTACCCCACAGTGAGTCCAAGCAGGGGAGGATGGCTGAGGAAGCGCATGAGACACTGAAAGAACGGGCGGCAGGAGCTATCTCCATTCCCCTCCCTTCAGCAGTCCGAGAAGCCACGAATGCGTGGTGATGATCCTAGGCATTTTTGCACGTTTGAGGCTTCTCAAGCTGCTGAGGGGAGGGGAACGGGCGGCAGGAACCTAGGATCATCGAATGGGGAGAAGCATTCAGGCCGGACGAGGCCTCCTAGAAGAACCGCTCCGCGGTCTTGCTGCTCCCGCTGCTGGGGGCTGCGTTGCGGGTGGGCAATGCCCCTCCCGCTTCTCCGGCCGCTGCCAAGCTCCTGAGGCCCATGCCCACCCAGTCACATGGCTGGCAAGGCACACCCACAAAATAAGCCACACCCACAGAGTGGTAGTAAAAAAATTAGGAACCCGCCCCTGGATAGGATAGATAGATAGATAGATAGATAGATAGATAGATAGATAGATAGATAGATAGATAGATAGATAGATAGATAGATAGATAGATAGATAGATAGACAGACAGACAGACAGACAGACAGACAGACAGACAGACAGACAGACAGACAGACAGACAGATAGATATAGATAGATCAGAGATAGAGAGATACAGAGATGAAAGAGAGGGACACACATACAGAGAGAATGGTCAGATACAGGAAAGTGTCCCGAGATCATGTGATCACCTTTCGTGACCTTCCAACAAGCAAAGTCAATGGGGAAGCCGTAGTTCCTTAACAACTATATTACTAATTTAAGAACTGCAGGGATTCACTTAAGAACTATGGCAACCAGGCCATAAAAGGGACTAAAATTCACTTAACTGTCTCACTTAGCAACATAAAATGGGGGCTCACTTATGGTCGTAAGTCAAGGACCACCTGCAATCACACACCCTCTGCAATTTTCCATGAGCCAATCAATCCTACTTTTCCTTCTTTAGAAGATTCTCCTCCTTGCTTTCTCCTCACTTCCGTTCCTGAGTCGGGTGCCTGGAAAAGAGAACAAGACTGTACATTCTCCGACAATCTCTTTTCCCCATTAAGAAGTGTTCAATAGAAAAAGCCACGTCTGAAATTCTCTCTGCTAATGAACCCGATGCTTCCGTTTATTATATGCCGTAGATGTTTCCAGGTGTATTTATCCATGCGGTAGAGAAGGAAATAGCTGACAATCTGCAGCATCTATGACTTTGTTTCTGCTGGCACAGCAATCTATCAATGTAATTCTCATCAATCACTCTAACTAAAGAGCTTTCTGAAAGATTTTATGAAATCCATTTTTAGGGCAAAAGGGGGGAAGGAAGCGCCCACATCCCGGCCTGTGTTCAAAATCCATAAAATGATGTTTTCTGCAGATTGAGTTCAGAATTATGGCTCTACCGGGCGCCATAGCAGTCATGAAAAAAAAGATACATGGATCTTCCCTCCACTTAAGCCAACAATGGTTAGTTGCAGAGTTGCTCTTCCTGTTTACGCTTGCCTGATTCAAAGAAGGAAACTCAGCATGGCTGGATAAGGGTCAGGAGCGTGGGAGTTCCTGTGATGCCGTCTGACCAGCATTTTCACTCCATGTGGGTAGAGCAGCCCTAATGGAAATAGTACCGTCCCTGAGATGGGCAATCTTGATGCCTGAATCAGCACATTTGGCATTTTTGAGAGGAGGTTGTTGGGTCCTCACACAAAATTGTAACCAGGGAAGACTTAAGGATTCACAAAATAGTGGCCACGGTAGATGAGGCCAGTCACAAATTACCACTGGTTAAAGACAAACTGACAAAGTCATTCCCTATCACTTATTTTATGCCCTACGATGTTCAGTACTACCTTATTTTATATAGAGAGATGACAGAGCGTGATAGATTATAGATGATAGACAGATGATGAGGGAAAGATGATGATAGATAGATAGATAGATAGATAGATAGATAGATAGATAGATAGATAGATAGATAGATAGATAGATAGATAGATAGATAGACAGACAGACAGACAGACAGACAGACAGACAGACAGACAGATAGATGATAGATAGATGATAGATAGAGATGACAGAGAGATAGAAATAGAAAGTTGAGATATAGAGATAGAGATAAAGATAGATGATGAAATAGATAGATAGATGATAGATAGATAGATAGATAGATAGATAGATAGATAGATAGATAGATAGATAGATAGATAGATAGATAGATAGATAGATAGACAGACAGACAGACAGACAGATAGATAGATGATAGATAGATGATAGATAGAGATGACAGAGAGATAGAAATAGAAAGTTGAGATATAGAGATAGAGATAAAGATAGATGATGAGATAGATAGATAGATAGATAGATAGATAGATAGATAGATAGATAGATAGATAGATAGATAGATAGATAGACAGACAGACAGACAGACAGACAGACAGACAGACAGACAGATGATAGATAGATGATAGATAGAGATGACAGAGAGATAGAAATAGAAAGTTGAGATATAGAGATAGAGATAAAGATAAAGATAGATGATGAGATAGATAGATAGATAGATAGATAGATAGATAGATAGATAGATAGATAGATAGATAGATGATAGACAGACAGACAGACAGACAGACAGACAGACAGACAGACAGACAGATAGATAGATAGATAGATAGATAGATAGATAGATAGATAGATAGATAGATAGATAGACAGACAGACAGACAGACAGACAGACAGACAGACAGATAGATAGATGATAGATAGAGATGACAGAGAGATAGAAATAGAAAGTTGAGATATAGAGATAGAGATAAAGATAAAGATAGATGATGAGATAGAGAGAGAGAGAGAGAGAGAGAGAGAGAGACAGACAGACAGACAGACAGACAGACAGACAGACAGATAGATGATAGATAGATGATAGATAGAGATGACAAAGAGATAGAAATAGAAAGTTGAGATATAAAGATAGAGATAAAGATAGATGATGAGATAGATAGATAGATAGATAGATAGATAGATAGATAGATAGATAGATAGATAGATAGATAGATAGATAGATAGATAGATAGACAGACAGACAGACAGACAGACAGACAGATAGATAGATGATAGATAGATGATAGATAGAGATGACAGAGAGATAGAAATAGAAAGTTGAGATATAGAGATAGAGATAAAGATAGATGATGAGATAGATAGATAGATAGATAGATGATAGATAGATAGATAGATAGATAGATAGATAGATAGATAGATAGATAGATAGATAGATAGATAGACAGACAGACAGACAGACAGACAGACAGACAGATAGATAGATGATAGATAGATGATAGATAGAGATGACAGAGAGATAGAAATAGAAAGTTGAGATATAGAGATAGAGATAAAGATAAAGATAGATGATGAGATAGATAGATAGATAGATAGATGATAGATAGATAGATAGATAGATAGATAGATAGATAGATAGATAGATAGACAGACAGACAGACAGACAGACAGACAGACAGACAGATAGATAGATGATAGATAGATGATAGATAGAGATGACAGAGAGATAGAAATAGAAAGTTGAGATATAGAGATAGAGATAAAGATAAAGATAGATGATGAGATAGATAGATAGATAGATAGATAGATAGATAGATAGATAGATAGATAGATAGATAGATAGATAGATAGATAGATAGATAGATAGATATAGAGAGAGAGAGGATGAGAGGGGGGAGAGGGAAAGGGGGAGAGTGAGAGAAATTCAGCATCTGCCAGCCATTCCAGCATGTGTGCATGAGTATGTCCTTAAATTCACTTTTTAAAAACTTTAAAATAGAAAGTTGGTTAAAGACATTTGTTTTAAATAAGCCAAGCTTCTGGATTTTACACGCACACACGGTTTTCTTTTTAAAAAAGAAATACCAATTGGTTTTTTTTGGGGGGGGGGAGGATTGTTTTTATTTTTTACTAAATTGGCAAGGCTCCGTGGCTTCCTTTTTCCCATTTCACTTCAGGGTTATAAGCCAGGAGACGGTTTTCCATTCATCCTCTCTACTGGAAAGCAAAGAGCTACGTGGACTCCATCTCCCCTTCTCTCCCCACAACCCCCACAAGACCCTAAAAGTAGAAACACAGCTTGTTGCAGCTGGAAGCAGGAAGAAACGTGGAATTTCTGGCTGATGGAGTCAGTGTCTGGAACAGTTGGGCAAACTCAGTAGCTAGAGGGAAAGTGTTGGAAAGAATAGAGCTGTGTTTCTAAACCTTGGCCACTTGAATATGTATGGACTTTTTCTGTATTACTATTATTACTATTATTATTACTATTATTATTATTATTATTATTATTATTATTATTATTATTATTATTATTATTATTATTATTATTATTATTATTATTATTATTATTATTATTATTATTATTATTATTATTATACAATTGTATCACAGCGGCCAGTTGTTTCGCCGGATTTGGCATTGATTACTAGTCGAGCCCCACCCAGGGGCCTAGGAAGTCGTAATGTATTTTCGAAGTATATGTGCGGAACCGAGCAGTGCGGCTTTCTGCATTTGACTGATGGTGATTTTGTCAATTTTGAGCTGTTTTAAATGTAATTCCAGTGCTTTTGGGATAGCACCCAGTGTTCCAATCACTACTGGAATTACCACTGCTGGTTTGTGCCATAATCGTTGGATTTCAATTTTTAAGTCCTGGTAATTATTATTATTATTATTATTATTATTATTATTATTATTATTATTATTATTATTATTATTATTATTATTATTATTATTATTATTATTATTATTATTATTATTATTATTATTATTATTATTATTATTATTATTATTATTATCATTACTATTACTACTACTATTATTACTATTATTATGGTTACTATTACTAAAACTACTATTAATATGTGCATTACTATCTATTAACATTTACTATACAATACATGTTATATAAATACATAAGACAATGAATTGAAAATTATATAGAAATAAATTGCCAATATATAATTGCCGCAAGATAACTATAGAGATTGAAAGTTTTATAGCTGTATGCGCTTTTTATGTTTCTATATGTTTGTAATGTATTTGTTATTGTCATATATTTTTTCTTTTGTATGTTTTTAAAATGTAAATAATTTAATAAAAACTATTTTTTTAAAAAAAGAATATGTATGGACTTCAACTCCCAGAATTGCCCCGCCAGCTTTTACAGAAGTTTACAGAAAGTTTACACAAATACCCCAGGCCATCACTATACTGTATGCATTTTATCCTCATAGCAGGGGTGAAATGCTATCGGTTCGGGCCCGAACCGGTAGTAAAAAAATGCTACCAGTTCTCTGGAACCAGTAGTTAAAATGCTTAAAAAAAAACAGTTCCGACGACGGCGCGTCGCATAGCTGATCTTCAGAACTGGGTTTTTTTAACTTTGTAAGCATTATTTTTTACTTTTTAAGCATTTTTTTTACTACTGGTAGTTAAAAATGCTTTAAAAAGTTTAAAATAAAAGTTCTGACGATCGCGCATCACATGGCTGATCGTCGGAACTTTTTAAATTTTTTTACTTTTTAAGCATTTTTACTACCGGTCCTCTGGAACCGGTAGTTAAAAATGCTATTAAAAGTTAAAAAAAATGCAGGAAATCCAAAAATGCACGTGTGGGCTGTGCATGCGCAAGCAGCATGCATTTGGGGATGCACCACGCATGTGCGGGCAGCAAATCAGTGGTGACCCACGGAGGATTTCACCACTGCCTGGAGAACCATTGAACATTCAATCTGATGTACATCCTGTGTAGAAGATCATATCAGATTAGACAGATTAACAGAGTTGGAAGGGACCTTGGAGGTCATCTAGTCCAACCCCCCGCCCAAGCAGGAGACCCCACACTACTTCTGACAAATGGCAGTCCAATCTCTTCTTGAAAGCCTCCAGTGATGAAGCTCCCACAACTTCCAAAAGCAACTTCTGTTCCATTGGATGATTTTTCTCACTGTCAGAAAATTTCTCCTTATTTCCAGGTTGAATCTCTCCTTGTTCAGTTTCCATCCATTATTCCTTGTCTGGCCTTCAGGTGCCTTGGAAAATAGCTTGACCCCCTCCTCTCTGTGGCAGCCTCTCAAATATTGGAAGACTGCTATCATGTCTCCCCTGGTCCTTCTCTTCACTAGACTAGTCATTCCCAGTTCCTGCAACCGTTCATCGCATGTTTTAGCCTCCAGTCCCCTAATCCTCTTGGTTGCTCTTCTCTGCACTTTTTCTAGAGTCTCAACATCCTTTTTTATAGTGTGATGACCAAAACTGGATGCAGTATTCTATATATTGGAAAGCATGCTGGCTGGGGAATTCTGGGAGCTGAAGTCCGGACATTTTAAAGTTGCCGAGATTGAAAAACACTATTAGAATATGCTTATTATATCCCCCTTTCCCAGATCTTAAAAATCATTAAACTTTCATGCACATCTGCTGCTGCATTCCAGTCATTTCAGCTTTGCTCCGTTGCAACAACCAGGCCGCCATATTGCAGAATGGGAGCAAATGTATTGACATCAGGCCTTTCTGTAGCCCTGAGTGGGTGGAATGGCAAATGTAGAGTCTCTACCCCTGGCATGAAAAAAAAACCTTCTTTGTGTGTCAATTGCATCAGCCAAGGGACTTTTGAAGAAAGCCAAGTGACTTTGGAGAGAAAAAGAAAGAAGAAAAAAGAAAGAAAGAAAGAAAGAAAGAAAGAAAGAAAGAAAGAAAGAAAGAAAGAAAGAAAGAAAGAAAGAAAGAAAGAAAGAAAGAAAGGGAAAGGGAAAGGGAAAGGGAAAGGGAAAGGGAGAAAGAAAGGGAAAGGGAGAAAGAAAGAAAGAAAGAAAGAAAGAAAGAAAGAAAGAAAGAAAGAAAGAAAGAAAGAAAGAAAGAAAGAAAGAAAGAAAGAAAGAAAGAAAGAAAGAAAGAAGGGGGAGGAGGAAGAGGAAGAGGAAGAGGAGGGGGAGAATGGAAAAAGATAGAGAAACAAAGGAAGGAAGGAAGGAAGAAAAGAGGAGGAGGAGGAGGAGAATGGAAAGAGAGAGAGAAACAAAGGAAGGAAGGAAAGAAGGAAAGAAAGAAAAGAGAGCTAGAAAGAGAATGAGGAAGGAAGAAAGAGAGAGAGAGAGAAAGAAAGAGGGAAAGGAAAGAAGGAAGGAAGGAAGAGGAGGAGAAGAATGGAAAGAGAGGGAGAAACAAAGGAAGGAAGGAAAGAAAGAAAGACAGAAAAGAGAGGTAGAAAGAGAATGAGGACGAAAGAAAGAGAGAGTGAGAGAGAGAGAAACAAAGGAAGGAAGGAAGGAAGGAAGGAAGGAAGGAAGGAAGGAAGGAAGGAAGGAAGGAAGGAAGGAAGGAAGGAAGGAGAGCTAAAAAGAGAATGAGGAAGGAAGAAAGAAAGATAGAGATAGACAGACAGACAGACAGACAGACAGATAAGAGAGAGAGATGATGATGATGATGATAGATAGATAGGACGGTCGGTCGGTCGGTGAGTCAAGGAAGGAAGGAAGGAGAAAGCTGCTCCTCTTTCTTCCTACTGGCCACTTCTGGTGGACTGAAGGCCTGTATTTTCAGGGACACACACACACACACATACACAGCACTATCAGTCCGTCAGTCCCTCTGTCCCTGCTGTGGTTGCTGGTACAGCACATAGAAGCCCCATTATTCACTTTGCCGAGTGGTCCTTTTCTCTTCTTCCCCGGCAGGAGGAGGCTTTCTCTGGTGGGTGCTGCTGGCATGAGGTTGCCCAGGCCACAGATGAAACTACATTCTCCTCCCAGATTAAACCATTCAGACTCCGCTAACTTTTTACGTCCTCGACAACGAACTTTGTTCCAACACTCTTGGCCTCTCTTTGTGCGAGAGGCATCCCATTGTTGGTGCTTTGATTCCTCGTGCTCAGCTGACTTTTTCTTTTCCTGGCCTTTGGCATTTTGCTGCAGTGCCTTGCAAAGGTCATTGGGATGATTGAACAATTTGCAAACGGTCAAGTTCCACGCAAATTAGGGCAGATTTCCCCTCCCCCTGCTTTCCTAAATTGAGCAGAGAACAGGGATCCTTTGTGGGAAAACCAGAGAGGATCCGGCTGTCACAGGAGAATGTCTGGTTTACTTGACGATGCAAAGAGCTTAGGATCTGGAGGATGTTATCATGCAACGGCAGGTTTCCATTCCCTGTGCATGCATCATCAGTTTTTAATGTGACAAACCGGCCATGACTTTGGGCATGGATATAATCCCAGCTGCTACGTTGCACCAACTGGTGAGATGTTGGTCCGTCAAATCTGTCAAACGCCAGGGAAATCAAGAGATTCAGGCAGTTCAAATGAGTATAAAGATTTATTGCAAGTTTAAGCTCTCTACAAGAATCTGACCAACTAACAGGCAAAGCAAATTGGCGGGAGATAAGAATAAAAGAAATTCAAGATGGCCTGGACTTACACCGTATTTCCCAGAAAATAAGACCCTGTCTTATAGTTTTTTGCCACAAAAAAGGCACCAGGTCTTATTTTCGGTGTGTGTGTCATCCACTAACTCACCTCACTTGTGTGTGTCACCCCCCAGCCTCCTTTTCACTGTCAGAGGCCTTCAGGAATTTCTTAGGCTTCGGACAGTTGCAGCCAGGCCTCGCACACCTCAGCCCATTTCTTCTGCAGCCAGCAAGGCTTTCCTGAAGGCCTCTCTGTTATCGACTAGACAGGCCTTTAGGAAAGGCTTCTGCAGCCGATAACAGAGCTCCAGATCGATCCGGAGCTCTGTTATCGGCTAGAGAGGCCTTGCTGGCTGCAGAAGAAATGGGCTGAGGTGTGCGAGGCCTGGTTGCAACTATCCAAAGGTAAGTAGTATGGCAGCTCCATCCCCCCCCATCCCCACCTTAGTTTAATTTTTATCCATGCACCCTGGGGTGAGTGGGGGTCTTAATTAGTGCTAATTTGGGGGGGTAGGGGTTATATTGGGTGCACGTGTAAAAATCAAGCTAGGACTTGCATTCTGAGTAGGTCGTATTTTCGGGGAAACACGGTAGATCTCTTGTGGGCATGCAGGGACTCATGACTGATGATGCATTAGACCCCTCCCTCGGGCTCAGCCTGGTCAACTCCTCCAAAATCCTCTTGGTGATTCTATGGGCCAGGTCTCTCCACATCTTCCGATCTTGCACTGCTTCTTTGAGTTTTTCTATGCTCTGGCTGGTGTCAGCTTTGATGGTATCCAGCCTCCGTGTTCTTCAGTGGCCTGGTTTCCTTTAACCGCCAACTCTTCCAAACATAATTTGTCAGCTGCCACCTCATGCTTACGTTTCACTAGCACTTGGTGCCAGTCTGACATGAACTCTAGGGAGGGGGACTGGTTGGGGGGGGGAGGTTTCAAGGGAAACAAAAAGTATCTCCCTGAGACAGCGGCTTCAAGGTCAACCGGCTGGGAATGGAACACAGCTGCACACCAACCTACACTTGAAGTGACCATTCTCAAAACATCTTCTTTGAATATGATTGGACATGAGGGGAGGCACCTAAGAGAAGGGAAAGTTAGACTTGGGGCTTTTGGCGTACGATTTTCAGTTCCGACTTTGCATTACTGTAATTCACTTGACTTCTAGTAAACTATACCTTTCTCAACAAATGGAGGCAAGGATCATTTTTTACTTAGAGATTCAAGCTGGGGCAGGTCTGACATAATTGCTTTTTCCAGTGAATTCCCCCTCATGACATAGCCAAAGTGACCCTAGCTCACTTGGACGTTATTAAAAGTTGGGATCTTTACATAAGACGCAGTAACCCTAGAATATTTGTCGCTCAGGATTAAACTGTGGGCGTTCCTGGTATTCTCTAAGTTCGGTTGTTTTCTTGCAGACCTTTCATTGCCAAACTAGGTTACATCATCAGTGCTAAGAGATGCAGTCAATGCCATGCTGCCAGTTAACAGAACTTTAAGAGTTGGAAGGGACCTTGTAGGTCATCTAGTCCAACCCCTCACCCAAGCGGGAGACCTACACTATTTCTGACAAATGGCAGTCCAAACTCTCCTTGAAATCTTCCGGTGATGAAGCTCCCACAACTTCCAAAGGCAACTTCTGTTCCATTGGTTGATTATTCTCACTGTCAGAAAATTTCTCCTTACTTCTAGGTTGAATCTCTCCTTGGTCAGTTTCTTGTCTGGCCTTCGGATGCCTTGGAAAATAGCTTGTCCCCCTCCTCTCTGTGGCAGCCCCTCAAATATTGGAAGACTGCTATCCTGTCTCCCCTGGTTCTTCTCTTCACTAGACTAGCCATGCCCAGTTCCTGCAACCGTTCATCGCATGTTTTAGCCTCCAGTCCCCTAATCATCCTGGTTGCTCTTCTCTGCACTTTTTCTAGAGTCTCAACATCTTTTTTATAGTGTGGTGACCAAAACCGGATGCAGTATTCTAGATGTGGTGTTACTAAGGCTTTATAGAGTGGTATTAGTACCTCACTTGATCTTGATTGTATCCCTCTGTTAATGCATCTTAGGATTGCATTGGCTTTTTTGGCTGCCGCCGCACACTGCTGGCTCATATTTCTAAAAATGTTTAGCTCATAAACATGCTGGCTCATAATTCTAAACATGTTTAGAAGTCACCACATAAGGAAAGGCTTATGAAAAACCAAATGTACAGGGACAAATTAGGTGAAATTTGGCTCAATAGCAGTAACTGCAAGAGGGATGCCGCATATTGTTGGCTCGTATTTAATTGGTTGTCCACTAAGACTCCAAGATCCCTCTCACAGTTATGGTTTAAAAAAAAACAGGCACAAGGATGGCTATGGTGCTGCAATGGAAGCTCTGCAGTTTTATTAGCACCACATCTAAAAACAAGGAGTTTCTATTATATTATTGTGGTTGTCACGTTGATTTTTTTAAAACCTTTTCAGAAACATCAATGGCTTTATCCATGATTACTTTGCCATCATCGTTTTTCTGTCCTATGTTATTTTTGCATGTTCCCCCCCAATGTTCATTTTTTAAAAAATGTTTTAGTTGTTGCAAGTTATTGCAGAGTTGGTGGGAGTTGGGCAGCGTATAAATTAATAAATTACTATTATTTTCACACGGGGCGAGGGAAGCGTGTTTCTCAACCGAAAGTACCCCTTCTGAACCAAAAATCAAAATAATCTTTGGGCTCCTTAGGGCAGAGCACTGATGATGTTACCTAGTCGGGTAATGAAACGTCTGCAAGAAACCAACCAAGCCCAGAGAACACCAAGAACCCCACATTTCAACCCTGAGCTGCAAATATTCTATCAAAATAAGTCTGGTAGCATTTTTTTTTTTAGCCCAACACATTTGATCAAAAAGCAAATCCCAAAACCAGATTTCCTTCTGGTTTTTGGCTACCATGCACTAACACAGCTACCCTCTCAAACCAGAAAGAACACAAACAAACAAGTTTGATCCTCTACTTTATGTATGCATGCTGCCACCTTCTGGCATTATACAGAAAAAGAAGAAATTACCTCCCAAATAAATTCATTTTATATTAGCAGCAAGTCTGGGGGAGGAAGTGACCCAACTTCAGGAAAGCAAGGGAAAAAAAAAACCAACCACCATATAGAGCCAAGGTGGGGCAGTGGTTAGAGTGCAGCACTGCAGGCTACTTCAGCTGACTGCTAGCTGCAGTTCAGCTGTTCAAATCTCACCGGCTCAAGGTTGACTCAGCCTTCCATCCTTCCGAGGTCGGTAAAATGAGGACCCAAATTGTTGGGGGCAATATGCTGACTCTGTAAACTGCTTAGAGAGGGCTGCAAAGCACTATGAAGCGGTATATAAGTCTAAGTGCTAGTGCTAGTGCTATATATTTTAAAAAGGTAAAACAGGACTTCGTGAAATTGTAAGAAAAGCACTTCTTTTCTGTCTGTGCTTGGCATTCACAATTCTAACCTAGCTGCTGCAACTACAGGAAGCAGAAAATGCAATTTTTTTAAACCTGGGTGGTGGGGGGGAGAAGTTTAACTGAACCAGCTGCAATTTCATCTTTTTTCACATTTCCAGGAAAGGATGAGGAAGGGGAATTTAGTGATGGTGCTTTCCAGAAGGAGGTGGAGAGCAGAGGTGGGTGGCTGCTGGTTTGGACTGGTTCTATAGAACTGTTAGCAGAAATTTCCCACTGCTCAGCGAACCGGCAGCAATGACTGGCGGTCCACGCTCCTGAACCGGTCCTCCGGTCGCTGCGGATTGCCAAAAAACCCTCTGCGCATGCGCAAAGGCTTCTGCGCATGCGCAGAGGGTCATTTCCGGGAAGGGACGCGCATGCACAAAAGGTGCACTTCTGTCGTGATGTGAACCAGCAGGGAAGGTAAGTAGAACCCACCCCTGGTGGAGAGACAGGAATTACCATAAACATGTCCAGGTAGCCCTCAACTTCGGAACACAACTGAGCCCCGAGTCTCTATTGCTAAACAAAGCAGTTTGTAAAGTCCACTTTACGACCTTGGGTTGCCACAGTTGTTAAGTGAATCAGGGGGTCGTTAAGCCAATCTGGGTTCCCTCCATTGATTCTGCTTTTCGGAAGCTCCCTATGGGAAGTTTGCAAATGACAATTCCAAGTCCTTAGGATGTTGCAACCATTACAAATGCCTGCAGGTTGCCAAGCCCCCAAATTTTGATCAACTGACTCTAGGGGTTGCTGCAACAGTCGTAAGTATGAGAACCGGTCATAAGTCCCTTTTTTTCCAGTGCCGTTGTATCTTTGAACAGTCATTAAACGAATGGCTGTAGGTCGAGGACTCCCTGTATAAGATTTATGTAATGAACAGACTATCTGCCCCAGTAGTGGATTTCACTGACTTTTGCTACCGGTTCGGAACTATGAATGCGCACGCGTGCTCACTTTGCTCACGCACTGTGCTTCTGCACATGCACAGAACCTTCTGCGCATGCGCAGATCGTCCGTGATGACGTCCGGGCGGGTGGGGAGAGCCTCCCGTCACCGCTATCGGTTCACCCGAACCGGGGCAAACCGGTAGCAACCCACCACTGATCTGCCCCAAATTCTTCAAAATGAGCGGGTAGAAGTAATAAGTTGCTGCTACACTCTAGTTTTCATTCTAATTTGTGGTGCTGAAACTTTTGGTTGGGCTTCATTGATGAGAAAAAGAATTGCAAACTGGGAGTTTTATGGAGAGTAGGGAACCTTCCACATGGCCTTGGTGAACCTGAAGGCCAGACAAGGAATGATGGATGGAAACTGATCCAAGGAGAGATTCCACCTAGAAATAAGGAGACATTTTCTGACAGTGAGAACCATCAACCAATGGAACAGAAGTTGCCTTTGGAAGTTGTGGGAGCTTCATCACTGGAGGCTTTCAAGAAGAGACTGGATTGACATTTGTCAGAAATGGTGTAGGGTCTCCTGCTTGGGGTGGGGGGTTGGACTAGATGACCTACAAGGTCCCTACCGTCTGTTATTCTGTGAACCTTACAGGTTACTCCTCGGTTAGCAACCCTTTGGAGTTGCAATTGACCTCCCTGTAGCTACTTACAACCCTTTTCTTAAGTTATATGGCTGCACAGACACCCTGTGGTCATGGATCACATTTTGGGTGCCTGATAACCAAGTCATATTTATAGCTGTTTGCTGCATCCCAAGGTCACGTCTATGATTTTCAGCATTTTTTTTTGCCAGTTTCCAGCATGTGTTTCCAATTTCTGGCCAAAAAAAATCCCCATTGTGGAAAACAGGTTTATTTTTCACTTAATGTTGCACAATTGCGTGCAGTCATGTGATGACCCGCTTAATGACCACCAGCACTTGCCACAAAGAGGACGGGGGAGGTCAACTTATTTTCCAGAGGGCAGGACAAGAAACAGTGGATGGAAACTAATCAAGGAGAGAAGCAACCTGGAATTGAGGATAAACTTCCTAACAGTGAGAATAATTAACCAGTGGAACAGCTTGCCACCAGAAATCGTGGGCACTCCATCACTGGAGGTTTTTAAGAGAAAACTAGACAGTCACTTGTCTGAAATGGTATAGGGTCTCCTGCTTGAGCTGGGGGTTGGACTAGAAGACCTTGAAGGTCCCTTCCAGCTTTATTCTGATTGAAATTGATTGATTTCTGGGACGGTGTGTTGTGCAAACTCAGTGTGTTGGGCTACGTTTGATTGTGCAAGATGGTGTTTGTCAACCCGAAAAGCGGAACCTGCAGCAGCGGGAACAACACTAGGACGATGATGAGGATGGTGGTGGTGTTGATCTAGAAGACCAGGAGGTTGGACTAGAAGACCTCCAAGGTCCCTTCCAGCTCTATTCTGATTGAATTAAGGTTGTAAGTCAAGGACTACCTGTACTTCCCATATATGCCATAGATGTGAAGCATTGGCACCGGAATTAGCGGTGTTCTCCTGCCTGAGAAGCTGTTCCATTTATGACTGTGGATCTTCTGCTAGTCATTAATAAGATTGGAAGGAATGAGCAACAGACCTTGTTCCTCTGTGGAGGGATGCACAGATCTGTGCAGAATCATGCAAAGGCGGCAGCCCCCTCATTTCTTCATCTTTCTTTGACTTGACCATACCTGCCCACATTTTCCAAGTAGAGGTCTCTATACAGGTAGTCCTAAACCATTCATTTAGGGACCATTCAAGTTACACTGAAAGAAGAGACTTACGGCCGTTTTTCACACGACCGTTGCAACTTCCCCATGGTCACGTGATCAAAATTCAGATGCTTGGCAACTGGTTCATATTTATCACGGTTGCCATGTCCCAGGGTCATGTGATCATCTTTTGCGACCTTCTGACAAGCCACGTCAATGGGGAAGCCAGATTCACTTAACAACCGTGTTACTAACTTAAGAATTACAGCGATTCACTAAATAACTGTGGCAAGAAGTTCACAAAATGGGACAAAACTCACTTAAGAACAGAATAACAGAGTTGGAAGGGACCCTGGAGGTCTTCTAGTCCAACCCCCTGCACAAGCAGGAGACCCTATACCATTCTGGACAAATGGCTGCCCAATCTCTTCTTAAAAACTTCCAGTGTTGGAGCACCCGCAATTTCTGGAGGCAACTCATTCCACTGGTTAATTGTCCTCACTATCAAGAAATTTCTCCTAGGTTGATTCTTTCCTTGATTCGCTTCCATCCAATGAATTGTCTCGCTTAGCAACAGAAATTTTGGGTCAACTGTGGTTGTAAGTCGAGGACCGAAAAATACGTTCTCCTGCATTTGCTTCTACTAGTTTTTATTCCATTCCAGGCCACAAGATTTGCTTTCACATTTTATTTCAAAGAAGAATCTGAGAGGCCTTTCCCATGGTCAGCAGATTGTGCTGGTTTTGATGATCGAAGGAAGGTGTGGACTGTCTCCATTGCAGCCTTATCTTCGCTGCAGTCTGCAGCCAGGCTGGCTCCTCACTCTCTTGTTCAATCCCAGGAAAGGACGTCATGAGAAAAACCCCACTCGCTGGCCTGTCCCAGTAGAAAGGGCAGCCCGCCAAGGGAGGGGCCAGAGTGATGGAAAGATGAATCAGTGAATGAGTCAGCCACATGGGCCGCGGCCCATCCTTTCCCGCTTCCCACAGCGGAGTCAGTTCAAAGCAACCAAGAGAAATCCTCAAACATTCTCGCAACAAGACAGCAATTACAGATTTACAGATTAACAGAGTTGGAAGTGACCTTGCAGGTCATCTAGTCCAACCCCCTGCCCAAGCAGGAGACCCTACATCTGCCTCTACCTAGGATCAAACCCACAACCTCCTCTTTCTAAAGAGAAGAAAAATTCAACCCAAGCAACTTTCAACACCGCATTAATTTAACCCAGAGATGCCATAGACCAGGGGTGTCAAACTCAAGGCACGGGGGCTGGATCAGGCCCGCGGGGCCACCCTGGAAACCAGAAGGACCAGCCCGCAGTGCCTCTGCCAGAGAAAACAAAGCTCGGAAGGCCGCGGGCGGCACTCCCGAGCTCCATTTTTGCTGGCAGAGGGTTGCAGGAAGCCGTCACCGGTGAAAACAGAGTGCGGGAACCCGTTTTCACTGGCGGAGCGCTCGGGGCCACCACAGGCGCCTCTGACAAGAGTGATGTCCACCCTGGCCATGCCCACCCCAGCCCCCCAAGGTCAAACATAATCCTGATGCGGCCCTCAATGAAATCGAGTTTGACATCCCTGCCATAGACCAAAACTAGGACCTCCTCCACACAGCCAAAATGGGGGCATCAATGGCTTATCTTCACCATGAACGTGTGCTTTGTCCATGATATCAGGTGTATCATGGGTTAGTGTCTTTTCCAAGTGTTGGCTATCATCACAACGTCTTACGTTATGGTTTCAATAAAATAACATGGCAGAAATGGCTGAAATTTGGCAATATTAGCACTGATATCGTGCCTATTCTACCCTCTTTGGAAAGGTTTTGGGCATTCTTATTATTTGTTTTAAAAGGCAAATTTTTACTTTAATTTTGGGTCCTCTAAGGCTGGGTGTTCCAACCATAGCACCTTTTAAGACTTGTGGACTTCAACTCCCAGAATTCTTCAGTTAGACATGCTGGCTGAGGAATTTTGGGAGTTGAAGTCCACAAGGTTAGAGGGCCCTGTTCTAAGGGTAAGAGAAATGGGCCGCTGATTTAGCCAGTCTCTTTTGAGATCTGATTCCGAAAAGATGTTTCCAGAGATTGCAGGAAGACAAACCTAGAACCTGACTGCAACTTTAAAGCAGCTACATCAATGCAGCTGCTTTAACGAGTTGTTGGCAGGTTCTAGATTCATGTTGCTGTGTGGTCCACAGCACTTTTCCAAATTATTCCTTAAACAACCGTGTGCTTTACATCTCTTTTCCTAAGGCACTTCAGATCTGGAATACAAATAAATCATTTGAGGTAGCTGTGCGTTGCATGCAAGATACAGGAACCCCTTTTGTAAATCTGCTTTACAGCAAAAACAACACAAGAGCAATTCAAGAATAGCACAAGAAAAGCCCAGTTCAAGACACAGTTGTTCCTAGACAATCGTTGGACGTGCACAAAACACTGTGTTGTATGTTAACTGCATCTGGATTCTAATTTTGAAGGGCTGGTTAACTTCTGGCAGATTATTGGCCTGCGAGTACAGATTTCATCCCAAATCCAGAGTGTGCGATGAAATCAGTGTCATCCAGTGCCTGAAGATACTGTGTGTAGTAAACATCTGTCTATTATGATACCTAATTAAAAAATAATTGAAAGGAGGAGTGGCAATTCGCACCCTTGCTTAAATATATCTAAAAAGCTCTATGAACTGGTGAAAGCAACGGGAAACTAGAGCTGTCATCCAGAGTTGGCCTCGTCAGTCGTCCCCACCACAAATCTTGAGCAAGGTGCGTTTATAATCCCCAGAAGTATCTGACTGTAATAAAAAGAGGAAGAGTCACATTATATTCAAGGAGCTTACAGACCTTCCACAATTACACAGACCAGCCTCATTTTCATTGCCTCAGAGATGGAGATTTATTGCAGACTTCGAAAAGCACTCCGATTTTATTTTAGTAGTTTTAGGTTGCTTGTTTCTCCCTCCCCCTCCCGGTTATTTAAAATTTGATTTCCCGTTTGGAACAAGCACCGATCCACCAAGCACCTGTCCAATTTCAATGATATTTTCAAACCTACCGAGGGTTGAACCTGTTTAATACCAGTCACGGAGGTGAAAACAGTAGCTGTCTGAAATTACATCGGTGGCTAGCCCAAGTCAATATTTCAGAAGTGCTCCCAAACGTTGGTGTGCTTTCTCTGTCCCTACTGACACCAACTTTGGGGTTGTCTGTCTTACGCAACTCCGTAGCACACAGCGTTGCAAAAACGCTATCACAAAATCCTTCTGTGTAACAGGAATTCTGAAATCTGTAGCAGTTTGTTTTATAATTCTCAGAACATTCACTCATGCAGTGAAGGGGGAGAGAGAGAGAGAGACGGAGAGGGAATTTATCATTTGTCAACCGATATCACAAAATCTCTCCATGCAGAACTCAGAAAATCCTTTTTCATTTAGAGAGACATCGCAATGATCGGTTCCAACTAGGCCCGCTGAACACATTTGCAGCCCCCTGGGCACCTATCACGTTAAGCCTTAGTGCGGTTTCGTCGCAGCTTTGTTTGCTGCGTGAGCCTCATCCCCTGGGATTTGTAAACACGGGAGCAAACCAAAGCTTAGCCAAATCAATCTGCTTTCAGTGTGTGAATGAGCTTCAGTTGGCGCTAATACACAAAGCTAGTCTCCCTGGGAAACGTGGATTAACAAACCAGGGGGTGCGGGCCGCATTAGGGTAGCAGAAGGAAGCAGTCTGTCCGTCCCTGCGCTACACGGAAGCAGTCATAATTTTTGTGCGACTGCAAGGAATTATGGGTGTGCTGAAGATGGTGGCTGCTTCCAGGAGGCAACCACAGATTAGGCCCAAGCCTGCGTGGACCCTGTGGGACAGAATGTGTGTGTGTGTAGAAAGACAGAGTGCTGCAGTATCCATATGGTCAGTGTTGTGTTCTGACTGACCTATAACTGAACCATAAACTTGTTTTGACTAGAAGACCTCTGACTGAACTGTTGTTGTTATGTTTATAGTTGAACTCTACCTGAACTGTTGTTGCCACCCTGGTCATGTGTTTGAATGCTCATACGCTATTGGTTGTTGTGTCTGACAGTTCCCTATAAAAGGGCTATCTGTCAGACTGCAAGTTGCTGGTTGTTTTGAGTGAGCTAATAAAAGAGCTGTTCTGAGGTCTGTCTCCTGCGATCTTTGCCCACAATTTAACAGTGGTAAGGGTGAATGCTGGCGGGCGCGCAGCACCAGTTGTAAATTCAAAATGGGGTCATAATTGGCTTTTTTGGGGCGGGGTGTCTGTCATTACTTTGAACAGCCAATAAGCGAACAATCCTGATAAAGGAGAATATTTGTAGCTCAGGATTGAAATGAGGGGTCCTTGGTGCTCTCTGAGCTTGGTTGTTTCCTTGCTGACGTTTTATTACCAAACTAGGTAACATCATCAGTGCACTGAGTTGTTACCTAGTTTAAGTAATGAAACATCTGCAAGAAAAGTATCAGGCTCACCGAGCACCAAGGATCTGCCCCCCCACCTCAAGTGACTGGTCATTGAGCGAGGACTACTTGTACTCGAAATACGCAAGGATCTGGATTTGTTGCATCTAAACAAGCTGAATTGGCCGGCCACGAATACACCATGTTTAAAACCTTCACAATAAGCCAGATTACTCCAGCATCCTGCCTTACCGTTTGCCGTTTCTGCTTACAATCGGATCCCCCACGCCTAGAAATTTGGAGACAAGAACTGAAACATGAACTGAAAGTACTTACACTAATAGCAGAATGCAGAGATTCTCCGAAGAGGTTCTTGTATTCCTTTCGAATATCCAGAAGATCAATTTCTGACCTGGATACTAGAATTCTGGTCAATGTGACTTCATCAGTTCCAGGTCCCTATAAACAAGGAGGGGGGGAAATCCCTCATTAACGAGGAGTTTTTAAACTCTCTGCTTCCAAAAACGCAGAGTGTGTGAGCACACATATTTTTACACCAGATACCCAAACAGCTTTCAATATTCAAAACGTGAGCAGATCAGTTTTTAAAACTCAAAGAGTTATGGCATTCAATCAGTATTTTAAAACTGGGAATCCCTAATAAACTATCAAGAAAATTGTGGTTTAGATAATATCTAAGTAATTATGCCCAGTTTTATTTATAATGATCAAAAGCTGCCTTCCGTAGTTGTTGGGGCTACAACTTGGTCATTAAGCGAAGCGGTTGCTAAGTCAAATCCTGACTGTGCTTACACTCTTATAGTGTCTTCTGCTTGAACAGGGGGTTGGACTAGAAGACCTCCAAGGTCCCTATCATTTTATGTACGTTATATGTCAATATTTCTGGAGACCTCCTCAGGATTATGTAGGCAGGAGATCCAACCAGGCAAAGTGTAGGATTCCTGGAAAAACATGCTTGAATGCTTCAGCATTTGGTAGAAGCCACAATAACGTCACACGCATCATGGTGTTATTGCACACATGATGCCAGATATGCATGTGGCACCATTTGTAGAGCATCGTTATGTTCATGAAGTTACTTTAGCCTCAATTCCTGTCGATGTAAGTCGACAATAATAAGAATGAGGAGAATTAGAATGGATGGATTAGGGAAATTACTCTGGTGCTGAGATCACACCCTGTATATTTAACCTGGTCACTTAGTCAATGCATTTGTACTCAAAGTTGAGTGAAGCAGAAGGTTGTAGTTTGTTGGGAGAACAGCCAATTTGCAGAACAACCCTCCATCACCCTTAGTGTTGTGGCCCACCAGCAGCCAGCAAAGCTGGCAGCAAATTCGGACAGTGAAGAGGTTAGGGAGGAACATGGGCCAGTCTTGGAGTCTGGGGAAGACTCTGACGAGTGCTCTGCGTCGGAGGCAGAGATGGGGCCAGGGCCGTCTGACAGTTATCAGCTGCCTTTGGAGTCAGGCATCAGTGAGGCAGACGAACAGCTGGAGCCTGTTCCCAGTGTGCGCATGCGCAGAGTTGCCAGACGAAGGGAACAGCTGAGGAACAAGGGCCGACTTGGGAGTAAGGCCACAGGTGGACGATGAATGGCCCCTCCCATAGGGAATAAAAGAGGAGCGAAAGGGGAGGGGAGTTTGCAGGCGACAATTAGTTCGCTTAATTGGTTCGTGACTCTCAGAGACTCCTTGCCAAGTTTTGAAGATAACGGGCCTGGCAGCTCTCCAAGCCAGATAAGGTCTGTGACTGTAAATTCACCCTTGAGAGACTTGGCTGAACGTGAATGAGAGAAATTAACAGTAACTTAATAAAAAGGGATTTTTGTCGGGACAAGGAGTCTGCTTCGTGGTTTGGGAACGCCTAGGTCAAAACATTTACCTTGAGAGAAACTTTCTTGAAATTGTAAATAATTGCCAGCTAATAATGCAGGCACCAACCAGCAATGTGGTTGGTGGTTCTGGATGACCTGACTTTGGGCAAAACAACCTCATAACACTCTTACCTTTATGGCTCTGTTCAGTTTTTCAGCAAAGAAGGCAGGGGCGTTATTTACACACTTAACTATAAAAAGAGAGGAAAACCAGAATTGAACATACAGTAAGCCTTTTATGCTATCTGGCTATATTTTGCACAGGATTGGAATACAAAGCAGAAAAATATCCTGTTAAAATTATTTAAGCATTTGCAAATCATCCCAGAGATTAAATGCATGAACAAGAAGTGGGAAGTACATCTAACAATTAAATCCGTAAATAAATAAAATATTAACCTGAGGGCTCGTACTTGATTGCAATCATCTGCACAGTTTCCTTATTACAACCTCTTGTCCATAATTTTTATATTTACATTTGCAGAGTGGTTTGGGCAGATTGTCACCCGATAAAGAGCAAAAGCATCTATCAAAATGTAATCGGCCGTCCCCTTTTTGGAAATTACATTTTGGAGTGGGGCGAGTGTAGAAACATATCCTTCTCTTTTGCTCCTGTACATGGTTTAAGATTAAATCTGCAGTCTGCTTTTAATCCACCAAAAGACGTTCAAAATAAGAGCCAGTAAGAACAAAATGTTTCTAAACAGACCTCAAGAGGAGGGTTGGAAATCTATTTTGTGTTACGAAATTGCCAATTTTGAAGGCAAACTAAGGCTTTTGCAGGAATAGGGAAAGTAGCATTCACTTCTTCCACTGTATTTATATACAGTCCCAGATGCCTAAACATCTTAAAACCAAGACTTTTTAAAAGGAGTCTAAATTCAAAATGTCCTAATGAGTATCAGGCTTGTAACTGCATCATTTCTTACACTTTGCTGTTGTTTAAAAGCGAATTAGAGCAGAGTTCCCAACTTTTCCGGCTTCGTGGACCGGTGGAGGGAAAAATGCTTCCATGCGAATGGCGGGCCAACGCGCACATGCTCACATTTGCGAACGGGTAGGGAAGGTAAGTGAAACCACCCCTGCACTGGTGGGTTCCTACCGGTGCGGTCCACTCTATAGCACCGGTAGCGGCCCGCTGGTGACATCACAGTACCGGTGCGGTCAGTTGCCGGTGCCTGGGTGCCGCCATTTTTTTAAAAAATTTTTTTAAATTTTTTAAAGAAAATTTCTTCTGTGCATGCCCAGAAGCCGAGCTTCCAGCACTGCACATGCGCTGCCTTCCTACACCACAGTGAGCCCAAGCAGGGGAGGATGGCTGAGGGAGCGCGTGAGACGCTGAAAGAACGGGCGGCAGGACCTATCTCAGTTCCCCTCCCTTCAGCAGTCTGAGAAGCCACGAACACGCGGTGATGATCCCAGGCATTTTCGCACGTTCGAGGCTTCTCGAGATGCTGAGGGGAGGGGGAACGGGCGGCAGGAGCCTAGGATCATCGAATGGGGAGAAGCATTCAGGCCGGACGGAGCCTCCTAGAAGAACCACTGCCGTGGTCTTGCTGCTCCCACTGCGGGGGGCTGCGTTGCAGGTGGGCAATGCCCCCCCATCTCCGGCCGCTGCCAAGCTCCCGAGGCCCACGCCCACCCGGTCACATGGCTGGCAAGCCACACCCACAAAATAAGCCACACCCACAGAGCGATAGTAAAAAAAATTAGGAACCCGCCCCTGCACCCCTGGTGTTGTGTATATAAAGTTTCCCCTGCAGAGTCATGTCCAACTCTAGGGGGGCAATGCTCACCTCCATTTCTTAACTGAGGGAGCCAGCATTGTCCGAAGACACTTTCCGCAGTCACGTGGCCAGCATGGCTATATGCCAAAGGTACGTGGAACGTTGTTACCTTCTCACCGAAGTGGTACCTATTTATCTACTCACATTTGCATGCTTCTGAACTGCTAGGTGGGCAGGAGCTGGAGCAAGAAACGGGAGCTCACTGTTGTGGCCCGCCCGCAGCTTGTGCAGCCTGGGCCTTTAGAACCTTCAGTACCTCTTGGCAGTGCTGAGAAAAGAGGGGCTACTCCTTTCCTGAATGCAAGAGCACGCAGGGCTGCCAAGAGGCAGGAAGGTTTACTCCGGAGGAGGTCTACTCGGGAGTAAGACTTGGGGCTAATTGGCCACTCCCCTAGTCTATTTAAGGTCATCAGTTGCAGCTAACAAGCTGCAGAGAACAACGTTTGAAAAAGAGACCTGTCTGATCATAGCTTGCTCCATGACTCTTGTTTTGGCATGCTCTGCGTTGGCTTGGATTATCAAGGACTAATTTCTAGGAACTTTGCCAACTCTTGGAAACTCCGTAAGATAAACAGACTCAATTGCTCGTCATTGTCTTCGAACTCTTTGAACTGATACTTGCTGATAACAGTTTGTTTGTAAATTGGTGTGTGCATCTTGTTTACTACTAAGACGTTTTATTAGTAGCCTTTGTTTCATTAAATAAGTGTGTACAATCTGCTTGTGTGATTGTGTGCTTCATGGGGACAAGGCGCTCGGGTCTTGAACCGGGACTGTCAGCTTTCCAGCATCTTTAACAGCAGAGCCATTGCACCCCACTCTGTGTGTGTGTGTGTGTGTGTGTGTGTTTATTTATTTATTTATTGTGTGTTTGTGTGTGTGTCTATGTATACATATACATGCATATACATACACGATGCACATAACACACACACACACACACACACACACACACACACACACACACACACACACACACCTCTATCTCTATGCATTGTATATATGGAAAGAGATCAACCCTCCATGAGATTTAGAAGGTTCAGAAGAATAGTGTACAAACACGCACACGATCGCAAGATCATCGCACGCTTCCCTTACCTACGGCCAGAAGCAGTTGGGAAAAATCGCCCGATGTTTCGTTGAGCACACTGTCCTCCATCCGGTGTCCAGTAAGTTTTTGGTACTCCTCAAATGCTTTAAGAAAAAGGACAAAGGAGAACAATGTCAGAGGCGTAAAGCTGCACGTACTTTAAGATGCCTGAAGAAAAGCCTGGGGAATTTTTACTTCTCCGTCTACAAACCATCACTCTTTTACAATAAGTAATTTCTAACAGCCTGAAATCCTATTTTCCGTGCTATTTTTTTTTTAAGTTTCTAGTCTGTCTTTCTTAGGATTTTAAAATAGCAAGCATGTCTAACAAAAAAAAAAACTTGTTGCATTCAAATACATTCAAATACAGGCACTACAATACCCTCCACTTACAACTGTTCATTTAGTGACTCACTTAAGAGGTTTGCTTAGTCAAGGAAATTCTGCTCCCAGTTGTGGTCGTAAGTCAAGAACTACTACTACTACTTTTATTATAAGGTTAGAGTAGCAGAATCTTGCAAGTCTTCATACGCCCTCCCTGCCTATATCTTAAAGACCACTAAGAGAGTCCAGCCTGATATGCTTTTTCAGCCTGATTCCTCATCTGGGCTCAGATGTCTCTTATCTGACCTGTCACTCTTCTTCCTCTTCCTCAAAGTTTTTCTCACAGCCCATTGCAGCTCCTGGGGTTGTGCTCTCACCTCTATCAGTATATCTAATAGCAATAGCACTTATATACCGCTTTGCAGTGCTTTACAGCCCTCTCTAAGCGGTTTACAGAGTCAGCCTATTGCCCCCCAACAATCTGGGTCCTCATTTTACCCACCTCGGATGGATGGAAGGCTGAGTCAACCTTGAGCCGGTCAGGATCGAACTGCTGGCAGTCGGCAGAATTAGCCTGCAATACTGCATTCTAACCACTACGCCACTACGCCACCCCGGCTCATCTGACATTTGATGGTGTTAACCAACCAGCATGATTATAATTCTAGCCTCGGTTATGGTTATAAGTCAAGGACTACCTATATCAGTAATGGCGAACCTATGACGAAGTGGCACGCGGAGCCATTTCACCTGGCACGCGTGATGTCGCCCGTTCTTCTTCCTGGTTTCTGGCGTCCATGTGCGTGCGATGATCAGCTGGCCTTCGTGCGTGTGTCAGTGCTGGAAACTGGAATGTTTTCCGGCATGGCCATGCGCGCAGACCAGCTGATCATTGCGCGTGCATGCGCGCCAGTAACTGGAAGACTAGGTGGCTGGTGCGTATGCATGCACCAGAAACCAGAAGTTCATTTCCTGGCGCACGTATGTGCACACATGCCCCCTTTGCAGCTCCTCTTCCAGGTTGCACAGCTGATGAGTGCGCACACAAAGCGCTCGGTGCCGAAAAGGTTCGCCATCACTGACCTATATTAAGCAACCAAGGTTAATTTGAGCTGTGGTGGCACAGTGGTTAGAATGCAGTACTGCAGGCTACTTCTGCTGACTGCTGGCTGACTGCAATTTGGCAGTTCGGGTCTCACCAGGCTCAAGGTTGACTCAGCCTTTCATCCTTCCCAGGTGGGTAAAATGAGGACCCAGATTGTTGGGTGGCAATAGGCTGACTCTGTAAACCGCTTAGAGAGGGCTGTAAAGCATTATGAAGCGGTATATAAGTCTAAGTGCTATTGCTATTGCTATTATAAATCTTCCTGGATTGGGCTTCCTAACCCATGATCCTCAGCCAATATAATACATCTGAAGAACATTGGACAAGGGAAAGTTAATAATATATATGGCCTAAATATCTAGCTTGATTCATTTGGGCAAACCTATCCATACAGTATATCCACACTCAAATGTTTTTTTTCCCCTGGCATAACAAATAAGCAAATAGCAATAGCACTTAGACTTATATACCGCTTCATAGTGCTTTACAGCCCTCTCTAAGCGGTTTACAGAGTTCAGCATATTGCCCCCAACAATCTGGGTCCTCATTTTACCCACCTCGGAAAGGATGAAAGGCTGAGTCAACCTTGAGCCAGTCAGGATCGAACTGCTGGCAGTTGGCAGAATTAGCCTGCAATACTGCATTCTAACCACTGCGCCACCCTGGCTAATTATGAGAGAACCGCTAATCCGTTTTATTTTACTGTAGAAGACAATCCGTTTCTTACTGAGTTTGAGTTGAGCAAAGCTGCTGGTGCTCAGAATATCGATGAATTTGGTCTCATCCGTTCCCAATCTCTTCTCGCCGGCGCTGTACAGGAGCTAGAAAACAGAAATAGAAGGAGCATAAAACGGCTGATCATTTGCTATCCCCCTGTAATATTTCAAATAAGGTACTCTGGGCAATTATTATGCCAATTGTTTATACAAGGCTTTCTGAGATAAGTCAGCTTAAATCCGGCTGCTAAGACTCTTCATTTGGCAGACAAGCCAACTCATTTGGGGGGGGGGGAGGTGGAAATGGTCAGAAGTCGCAAGCATCAATTTCATTTCCATTTCAGTTTACAGTTTGATTCAGAGAGGCATAACTCGACAAACCTTATCCAAAATTTAAAAGTCTAAGGGAGTAACATTTTTGATGGGCTAGTCCAGGGGTCAGCAACCCGTGGCTCTGGAGCTGCATGTGGCTCTTTCATCCCTCTGCTGCGGCTCCCTGTTGCTCAAAATATGCGTCACAACTGCCAATGTGCGACACCCACCGATACGCAATTTATTAAGCTTTTCGACTCCCTGTAGGCCAACCATAGATAAATCCAAGAAAAGAAAAGTTTCAGAAGGAAACAAAATCTTTAATTCAACTATATATGCTACTTTTGTGGCCGCTCAGGAAATAATCAGGCGCGAGAAGAGTTTTGTGGCTCCCGGTGTTTTCTTTTCTGTGGGAAACAGGTCCAAATGGCTCGGAATGTTTAAGGTTGCCGACCCCTGGGCTAGTCCATGATCCAAAAATAAGGAAGGTTATTCTAATCCTGAAAACCCCCACCACCAAAAAAAGGTAACATTTTATGTAGATTTAAAATACAGGTAGTCCTCGGTTTACGACCAGAACTCAACCCAAAATTTCTGTTGCTAAGTGAGATGTACTTTAAGTGAGTTTTGCCTATGATTACCTGCGCATCTCTCTTTGCTACGTCTTCATGGGCCTGTGGATTGTCATCTCTTTTGGCCTGTGATAGTATTGAAAAGAAGAAGAAAAACATGAGCCTAATATGAGCACCCAAATTAAATAACATTTCAGCGTAATTCCTTCCCAAAATCATCCTGGTTGCATTTCTGTTGCAATTCAGTTACTTATAGAACTACCAACAGAAACAGGAATAACCAGACCGGAGTTTATGATGGATGGATCTTCCTTGACTTTGAGCAGTAGAAGCTCCAAAGATGGGCAATTGACGGTAATTTCAGGGAAGACAGGTGGATCAGAAAACAGACATCTTTTTAACAACTTCTGGGCTTCTCTCCTCCTTCTGGATTAATTCTCCAAATGCAATAGAAGTGGCCCTACCTGGCTGGGGAATTCTGGGAATTGAAGTCCACAACACCTTAAAATTGCCAAGGTTGGAGAATACTGCTCCACGGAAGAGGCTAAAGGGGTCTCCATTATTTTGCTGACCAATATCAAGAACACTTCACTTCCTCCACGGCTATAGCTTTTTTTCCCCTTTAATGCCCTATTTGTCACAGACCAATCTTCTTCTTCAAGAACACAAGAGAAGAGAGAAGATTGTGGAGTTTTTCTTTGTAGGAATCGAAACACGGATGGGCCTCTGCTTTTTCTCAGCTCTGTTGCGGGTTCCCAAAAATGGGATGCCATAGCTTTGGAGCAGTGGTGGGTTCCTACCGGTGCTGTCTGGTGCGCCGTTCCGGTAGGGGCCCTCCAATTGCGCAATGTCGGTGCGATGGCTCCAGTGCTTTCTTTGCCGGTCTGTGCGCACCACCATCTTTTTTTTAAAAAATTTTTCGCGGTTTTTGGCTCTCTGCGCATGCGCGGAAGTAAAATTGTCCTTCTGCGCATGCGCAGAGAGCCGACATCTCGCAAGAGGACGCGCGCGCACACAATGTCGCAATGCGCAACGGTAGGAGAAGGTAAGAGGAACCCGCCCCTGCTTTGGAGGAACGTTGGTGGCTTTGCACCAAAATCTCAGAACTAGCTTTTCTTCTTCTGTACCTGTATGGACTGCTCAGTAAAGTTTTACTCTTGGTACCGGTAATAAAAAATGTCCCAGGCGTTTCTTTTGCTGTGCATGCCAACACGACGGTTGACAATGGGTTCGATTAATTCGTTTGTGAATAGCTGCACCACACACGAGGGCCTTCCAGTAAGATACGTCACACAAGGCAACCGCGAGGACATTTACACAAATCTGTTAAAAACTTCCTTACATCCAGCAAGGCCAAGAAGGTTCTTTTGGTGTCTCCAGACGTGTCCCAACCGACATCCTCACTCATGATGGACCTATAAACTGGAACCAAAATGAACCGAGTTAGTGACGCTCGCTCAGATGACAAAAAGGTAAGGAACACTCTGCCGGAATGCCTAAGTACGAGGGTGAGTCAAAACGTAATGCCATTTTCTTTATTTCAGGTGAAGTTTTTGATAAAAATACCTGAAATTTTTCCCAGTTATCAATGATTAAATCATTTACGTTCTGAAATATTTTGTTTCTTACTTTTCAGGTTTTTAGACTCGCAAGGAAAATTCAGGCTGCCCCTTTAGAGTTGCGTCAAAAACAAAGAGCAGTGATTGAATTCCTTGTTGCTGAGAGGGAAACCCCTGTGAACATTCACAGACGATTACAAAATGTGTTTGGGATTTAGCGCCTTCAGACTATCATCTCTTCGGCCCCATGAAAGAGGGTTTGAGAGGCAAACATTATTCCAGTGACGAGAAAGTGAAAACTGCAGTGAAGAAGTGGCTCAAAGAACAGTCAACAAAATTTTACGAGACAGGGATACATGCTCTCATTCGAAGGTGGAACATTGCTATTGAGAGAAACGGTGACTATGTTGAGAAGTAGGGATGTGATCCACAGAGGACCAGCTTCATTTTGATGTATGTTACATATTCCTGTGTTGGTAATTATACCTGTCCTAAAGAAAATGGCATTACGTTTTGACTCACCCTCGTACATTATATACAGTCAATACAGATAGTCCTCGACTTACAACAGTTCATTTAGTCACCGTTCGAAGTTACAACAGCATTGAAAAAGGGACTTACGACCGTTTTTCACACTTATGACCATTGCAGCATCCCCACAGTCATGGTTTGCGGAGTCTCAGGATCACATGACCACCTTTTTACGAACCTCTAAAACCTTTCCTTTTTAGGTTTTTCTTGCTGCTTTAACTGTTTTTAATTTGTAAAAGTGAAGTGTTTTAATATTGTGTGTGACCAGCCATACGCTAAATAAATAAATACGAACCTCTGACAAGCAAAGTCAGTGGGGAATCCAGATTCACTTAACAACATGCCAATAACTTAACAACTGCAGAGATTCACTTAACGACTGTGGCATGAAAGGTTGTAAAATGGGGCAAAGCTCACTTAACAACCTGGCTCGCTTAGCCACAGAAATTTGGGGTTCAATTGTGATCGTACGTCAAAGACTACCCGTGTTTCCCCGAAAACGGATCTTATTTTCTTTTAGACCCCAAAATAAACACTCGGGCTTATTTTCTAGGGTGTCTTATTTTTTTCCTCATGTACGAGAGACCCCCCTTTTGCTGCTTGTTTGTGGCGGGGCAGGAGGCCATTCATCACACCAGTGCTGCCGCCGCAAAGAAGGGGAGGTGGAGCTGCTCCACGCACCCAGCACTGGCTTACCTCAGGGCTCCCGCAGCCAGGCCATCCACACCCCGACACCTGCCTCACCTCGTTGTCTTGGCACCAACACACCGCTTTGCCTCCTGCTCCGTTGCGGCTGCGAGCAAGCAGAAGAAGTGAGCTGGCAGCCATGCGGGCTCCTGCCTGCACATGGTCACCAATGCTGCCGCCACGAGGCAGGTGTCGGGGCATGGATGGCCTGGCTGCGGGGGGCCCTGAGGTAAGCCAGAGTGGGCTCTGTGGGGCAGCTCCATCACCACCCCGCCTCGCCTCGCGGCTGTGGCTCTACGAGCAACCAGATGGTATGGGTGGGCAGCCGGCTGCGCAGGCTCTTAAGTAGGGCTTATTTTGTGGGTAGGCCTTATATTAGATGCGTGTGTAAAACCATGCTAGGCCTTATTTTCAGGATAGGTCTTATTTTCGGGCAAACAGGGTATCTGCAAACATTATCCAACCTTTATCTTTTTTTTTTAATTCAAAAAGTTTTATTAGTACAAAGTACAAGCATTTTTCTCTTTTCTCCCCCCCCCTTTCCCCCTAACCCCAACCCTCCCCCTCCCCCTCCTCCCCATCCCTTCCCCTCCCTGGACTTCCCAGAACATACACAGGGTATAATATAGTTTACACAAATGCAAAACTAAAATATGCTAACAAATTATTAACTTCCAAATATCAAAAACTCTTAACTCCTTATACAGTAAATTAAACAAAAAATTAAGTTGAAATATGTCCTTCCTCATCTATTTTAGTCCATTCATCTTCTCCTTTATCAGGAATATCATTTAAATAATCTTTAACATGTTCTAAAATTTTTGCCCTTTACAATATTAATTTTAAATAAGTCTTCCTCTTACAGTTTTATGCCACCAACACCTGGCAGCAATTATTAAATTCCAAACCAACTTAACCAAATCTAAAAATATTTAACAACATCACATTCATTTGATCTCTATTACATTAGATTACAACCTATACTTATTTCCACCTCTAATATAATTTTAATCTTATTCTCTACCAATTTAATCTCTATTACATTAACTATCTTCTATTCTTATTCCCCAAACTGTAAAATTAATTTAATCTTATTATTTAAACCAATTTAATCTCTATTACATTACTTTACCTTCTATAATTATTCCCCATAAGTAATCTTGTAATCTAATTTCTGTAAACTTAAACAGCCTCATATATACATTTAAACTTTATTCTTATTTCTTTTACATTATCCTACTATTAGTAAAACGTCAATTCTCAATTCTTCTCCCCTTAAATATTTCTTTAAGTTGGCATCTGAAGATATGTTTATCCATTCTTGCTTCATTTGGAGAAGTTGAGGACTGAAATTGGTAATTTGAATCTTCTTCGCTTTCAACCTTTACTTCACTAATCTGTCTTAAATCCTTTGTATCTTCTTGACTTTTCAGAGTTCCTTTCTGTTGTGAAAACCGCCAGTATTCCTCTCCCTCTTCTTTAATTTCCTCATATCTTTTGTCTTCTTCACTTTCAATCTTTACCTCTTTAACTTGTCTTGGGTCCTTTGGTTCTTCTTGACTTTTCAGGATTCCTTTCTGTTCCTCATTTCTTTTGTCTTCTGGTGACTTTGGTCTCTCAACCTTTAACACGTTGGCAAAAAAATCTTTTGCTTCACAGATCGTAATAAGTCTGTATCTTTTCCCCCTAAAGGTAACAGATAGTCCAGCCGGGATTTCCCATTTATATCGTATCTGTTGCTTTTTTAATTCTGCCACCAGAAAAGTATAACCTTTACGTGCTTTTAATATTTTTGGAGGAATTTCCTTAAACGTCAGAACCTCTTGTTCTTCGACCTTAAGATTGTTTTTATAAGTCGCCTGTAAGATTCGATTTCGCAGTGTCCTTGTGGTAAAATATACTACAATGTCTCTTGGTAAATGATTTTTTCTGGCAAACCAAGAATTAGCCCGGAATACTTTTTCAATCTGCCATTCCAATTCAACTTTTCTTTCCCCCAAGAGCTTCACCAATGCATCCAGGATCTTTTCCTTTAAATTTTCTTTATTGTTTTCTTTTGCCCCCCGTAGCTGTAAGGCAAATTCCATGTCTTTATATTGAAACATCGTTAATTCTGCCTCAGTTCCATCAATTTTATTCTGGATCTCAGTTACTTTTTCAACCAAAGTCCCAGTAGACTGTTTAATTTGAGTCACGTCCTGTCCCAATAAGTCCATATTAACTGCCAAGGCTTTAAATACAGATTCCACATTGTCTCTGGTTTGTTGAGTCTGAGAAACAAACTCCTCTGAGACAGCTTGTATTTTTTCATTAATTTCAGTAATTTTTCCATTAATTTCAGTAATTTTTTTGTTAACTACTAAAACAATTTCTTTCTGCATATCTTTCATAATTTGCTGCCATTTTTCCAATGTAAGAGGCTGTGTTGGGGGGGCAAAGTCATGCAAATTAACAATATTTGTGGGAAGATTTTCAATTTTTCCTATTCCTTTAAAAGAAGCATTCTTTGCCAGTTTTAAAGACATCTTCAATTTGTATTAATTCTGTATAGCCAAAAAACAAAGTTCATCCAAGAAGAGAGCAAAAAACAAGAGGAGTTCTCACCAACATCTGTTAACAATCAGAACTCTCATTAGCTTCAGTAGCTTTCGCTTTCTCCACGCCTTTCAAATTCCAAGCGCCATCTTTAGCTACTTTGTTGCTTCCCAAATAATCCAAAAAGCAACACCGGAGTTAGGTAAAAATACTTGCTTTTAGATTCTCCTGGTATGTTCCGTCTGCTGCATTGTTTAGAGTAATAAAGTAATAAAACCATTTGCTACCAGCAGAGATGGTCGCGGCTTCTTGCTCCACTAAAAGTTAGCAGAGGCATTCCAGGTCCGGAGCTGTGACAGGCTTCAAGGGAGCCCTCGCCCTTCGCACCCCAGAGCTTCTTCTGGGGTGTTAGGGGGGGCTCTACCTCTGCCCATCTGCTCTTCTCCCCTCCCTTTGCCCGGGACAGGAGTTTCCAAGCCACCAGACAGCTGATGTGGCTTATCTGGCAGCTTTTACGGAGCCTGGAGTGGAGCGCCCATAAAGAGCGTCCAGCGAAGCTCGCGGTGCCACCGGAAGCTCCTATCCAACCTTTATCTTAATAACACCAAAGAAACCCAGCTTCACAATTTCTGAGACAGCCCTCTTGTGATGGAAGTTGTACATCCATTATACCGGAGGAGCTGACTCTTATCTGCAAAGCTTATAAGCACAGATTGCACGGAATAATCCTGTCGGTTATCTTGTTCCGTTGCTAAAGAGCTGATAGAAGGTTTATCTGTGGTTTATTTTGCATAGCCTCTACAGGGCAGGTTCTTTTTTTAAAAAACAACAACAACATGGTAACTTTTTTTAAGCCGGAGGAGGAATCGATAAGCTAGATAAATAAAGGTGTCATCAGAATGCATGATTTTCATCTGTTCTAGCCAACCTGTGGGAAAAAGCGGTAATCCAAATTACGTGTTACTCTTAGGGGCACCATAAGGTTTTTATGATCCAGCCAGTCCTCGACTTACGACCACAACTGAGCCCAAAATTTATCTTGCTTCCATCCTTCCAAGGTCAATGAAATGAGGACCCAGATTGTTGGGGGCAATAGGCTGACTCTGTAAACCACTTAGAGAGGGCTGTAAAACACTATGAAGCGGTATGTAAGTCTAAACACTATCGCTATTGCTATTTTACGACCTTTCAGGCCACAGTGGTTAAGTGAATCACTGCAGTTAAGTTAGTAACACGGTTGTAAAGTGAATCTGGCCTGCCCATTGACTTTGCTTGTCGGAAGGTGATCACATGACTCCGGTACACCGAAACCATCATAAGTATGAACCAGTTGCCAAGCGTCCGAATTTTGATCATGTGACCATGGAAATTCTGCAAAGGTCGTAAGGTGCTTTGGAAGAATAAGTTGACCCCCTCTTCCTTGTGGTAGTCCCTCCAAGATCCCTCTTGCAATTACTGCTATTGAGCCAAATTTCACCTAATTTGTCCCTGTATATTTGGTTTTCCATAAGCCTTTCCTTATGTGGTGAGTTCTAAACATGTTTAGAATTATGAGCCAGCATGTTTATGAGCTAAACATATTTAGAAATATGAGCCAATAGTGTGTGGCGGCAGCCAAAAAAAGCAATGCAATCCTAAGCTGCATTAACAGAGGGATACAATCGAGATCAAGTGAGGTACTAATACCACTCTATAAAGCCTTAGTAACGCCACACCTAGAATACTGCATCCGGTTTTGGTCACCACACTATAAAAAAGATGTTGAGACCCTAGAAAAAGTGCAGAGAACAGCAACCAGGATGATTAGGGGACTGGAGGCTAAAACATACGATGAACAGTTACAGGAACTGGGCATGGCTAGTCTAGTGAAGAGAAGGACCAGGGGAGACACAATAGCAGTCTTCCAATATTTGAGGGGCTGCCACAGAGAGGAGGGGGTCAAGCTATTCTCCAAAGCACCTGAAGGCCAGACAAGGAATAATGGATGGAAACTGATCAAGGAGAGATTCTACCTAGAAATAAGGAGAAATTTTCTGACAGTGAGAACAATCAACTAATGGAACGGAAGATGCCTTCAGAAGTTGTGGGAGCTTCATCACTTGAGCCTTTCAAGAAGAGATTGGACTGTCATCTGTCAGAAATGGTATAGGGTCTCCTGCTTTGGGGGGGTTGGACTAGATGACCTATAAGGTCCCTTCCAACTCTGTTAATCTAATCTAACTACAATTCTCAGAACTGTCATGCTGCCCTTGACCATGGAATTCATCCATCCATCCACTCATCCACTCATCCACTCATCCATCCATCCATCCATCCATCCATTCATTCATTCAATTTTCGATAGCTGTCCGTCTCAATCAACGACTCTGGGCAGCTTGCAGTTCCAAAATTCTGGAATTCTGGGAACTGATGTCTCAAGATGCCCAAAGAGCACTCAAAGCAGCCAATTGCTAGGACCTCACCAAACTGCCTTCCTTCACTCACAAACTCAGCAAGTTTACTGACCGGTCCATTGTGACTCAATCAATTTCTTCTTCGGTCCAGGTTTATTTGCTTGGCTCAGCTTAGGCTACAATGCAGCGAAGCAGGACCGTCTGATTCTAATTCCCACCCATGGGCTTTCTACACCCTGACCAAGAGAAGAGACATCCGTCTCCCAGATATTAATCAATGTCACGGCTCCGAAGGAACTACACCAACTCCAGCTACAGGCTTCGCTGGGTTGGCTGCCTTCAATTTCCAATCCATCTTGGTCGGCCTCTTTGCAGTTCGGCAATTCATCTTCTTGAAAGGTGACAGGTTCTTTGGCTAGTGCCACTTATCAAACTAAAAGCTAGAGGGGACACGGGCCAAGATCTAGCTCAGGAGTGTCAAACTCAATTTCACTGAGGGTCCGCATCAGGGTTGTGTTTGATCTTAGGGAGCCGTGGTGGGCGTGGGCATGGTGGGCGTGACCAGCTCGATGTCACTCGGGTTGGGGGCACCTGTGGTGGCCCGAGCGCTCTGCCAGAGAAAACTGGCTCCCAAGCTCCGTTTTCGGCTGCGGCTCCGTTTTCGGCTGTCAAAAATGACAGAGGGTTGCAGGAGGCCGTCACAGCCAAAAACGGAGCTTATCCTCCCGCAGCCTTCCCGAGCTCCGTTTTCGCTGGCAGAGGTACCACGAGCCAGTCCTTCTGTTTCCAGGGCAGCCTCACGGGCCAGATCTAAGCACCCCGCGGGCCAGATCTGGCCCATGGGCCTTGAGTTTGACATCCCTGATCTAGCTAATATTAATTCAATACGGTCTGACTTAATGATGGGGAGCCCCTCCAAACGGTGTGGACTTTTGCACAAAACCTTTTAGACCAGAAAGGCACGATTTTCAGACGTGGTACGCCAAGACAGGAATTAGGATTCCAATTGTAAAAAAAATTTCTAAAACTTCTAAAGGGTAAGAAAGGCGCTTTAGAGCTCAACAAAATGAAAATACCCATTTTGTCCCTGAAGAGCCGGTTTGGTGTAGAGATTAAGGCACCAGGCTAGAAAGGGGGTCAACTTATTTTCCAAAGCACCAGAAGGCAGGACAAGAAACAATGGATGGAAACTAATCAAGGAGAGAACCAATCTAGAACTAAGGAGAAATTTTCTAACAGTGAGAATAAATAACCAGTGGAACAGCTTGCCTCTGGAAGTTGTGAATGCTCCAACACTGGAAGTTTTTAAGAAGAGATTGGATAACCATCTGTCTGAAATGGTATGGGGTTTCCTGCCTAAGCAGGGGGTTGGACTAGAAGACCTCTAAGGTCCCTTCCAACTAACAGTGAGGACAATTAACCAGTGGAACAGCTTGCCTTCAGAAGTTGTAGGTGCTCCATCACTGGAAGGTTTTCAGAAGAGACTGGAAAGCCACCTATCTGAAATGGTATACGGCCGTGATGGCGAACCTATGGCATGTATGCCGGAAGTGGCATGCAGAGCCATCTCTCCGGGCGCGCGAGCCGTCACCTGTTGCTCTTCCGTATTATGGTGTGCCAGCCAGCTGGTCTTCACGCACGCGGGAGCACTGGAAACCGGAAGAGCAGCCGCCCAGGGCGCATGTGCGCACCGGGGCGCATGATCTTATGGTTTCCAGCGTATGCATGCGCATCAGCCAGCTGGTCTTCACACGCGCATGCGTACCAGAAACCGGAAGACCAGATGGCTGGAAACCGGAAGATCATCTTCCCGGCACATGCATGCGCATTTGGCAGCTGCTCTTCCGGTTTCTGGCACGCACATGCACCCACCCACCCCCGTTTCGGCACTCAGTGCCAAAAAGGTTCACCAACGCTGGTATAGGGTCTTCTACCTGAGCAAGGGGTTGGACTAGAAGACCTCCAAGGTCCCTTCCAGCTCTATTCTGATTGGAAAATTCCCCCATTGACTTTGCTTGTCAGAAGCTGTCTGGTGGATGGTGGATCACATGACCCTGGGACAATGCAACTGTCATAAATACACGCCAGTCGAGAGAGTCCAGAAATATTTCACAAGAAGAGTCCTCCACTCCTCCGCTCACAACAAAATACCTTATTCCACCAGACTTGAAATACTGGGATTAGACAATTTACAACTACGTCGCCTCCGATCTGATCTAAATGTAGTCCATAAAATCATATACCAAAATGTCCTTCCTGTTAATGACTACTTCAGCTTCAACCGCAACAATACACGAGCACGTAATAGATTCAAACTAAATGTAAAGCGCTCCAAACTCGACTGCAGAAAATACGACTTCAGCAACAGAGTGATCAATGCCTGGAATGCGCTACCTGACTCTGTGGTTTCTTCCCCAAACCCCAAAAACTTTAACCTTAGACTGTTTACAGTCGACCTCTCCCCGTTTCTAAGAGGTCTGTAAGGGGCGTGCATAAGGCACCACTGTGCCTACCGTCCCTGTCCTATTGTCCTCTTTTATCATTACTTTTTACTTATGTTTATACAAATTACTACTATCCTATACATGTTTGACAAATAAATAAATAAAATAAATAAATGTTGATTGTATGACCCTAAGGATGCTGCTACCATCATGAGTGTGAAAACTGGTCATAAGTCACTTTTTTCCAGCGCTGTTGTAACTTTGAACGGCCACTAAACAAATAGTTGCAAATAGAGGGCTACCTGTAATACAGGATCCCTTCCTGAGCCAATTTCCATTCCAGGCGGGGTGGCTGGAATACAGAGAAATGAAGAGGCAAATACCTGGCTGGTATCTATTCAGCCAAAGCAGTTCTTACTTGTATAATAAACCTGAGTTATCTCTCTGATTTGCTTGCTGGTTCGGGAAGCCACGATCTCAATCAACGCCGTCTCATTCGTTCCCATGCCCTGGCAAAAAATCACATGAAAATGATGCTCAATTTTCCATTCAAGATTTATCTAGATCTAATTGCATCCGGCCCTCACAGAAGCTGCCACAAGACGGTTAGAAATCTCCGGACGAGATAAATGACCCCCAAAGAGATCATTTCAACATGAAAACATTTGTTCTGGCAGAAGAAAAAGCGCCTGACCTCATCTCAAGGCCAGTGTTTTGTAAACAGATTTCGGCACGATATGCGCTCCATGAGCGAACGCTTTATTGAAATCGCTGAAAGTCAACCGTGCCAACGCCGCCTGGGTGATTAATGTAAGGGCACGACAAATTGTTGGTTAATGGTGTGAACTAACAAGAGTTGGGGTAGATGAAAGAGCATCGATCAATTCATTCATCAATGCGTAACTGCTGGCTAAAAGTAAGGATTTTATTACGGAGCTGCCCTCAGGAGGAATGGTGGGGGGGACACTGATGGCTCTGCAGGGGGACAGCTATATTATCAAAAACACAGGCAGCGTGTATGTGTATATTAGGGGCTGAACCACTCTATAATGCCTTGGTAAGGCCACACTAGGAATATTGCATCCAGTTTTGGTCGCCACGATGTAAAAAAGACGTTGAGACTCTAGAAAGAGTGCAGAGAAGAGCAACAAAGTTGATAAGGGGACTGGAGGCTAAAACATATGAAGAACAGTTGCAGGAACTGGATTAGTTTAATGAAAAGAAGGATCAGGGGAGACATGATAGCAGTGTTCCAATATCTCAGGGGTTGTCACAAAGAAGAGGGAGTCAAACTATTCTCCAAAGCACCTGAGGGTAGTGAATGGTATATCTCTATCATCTGTCTGTCTGTCTGTCTGTCTGTCTGTCTGTCTGTCTGTCTGTCTGTCTGTCTGTCTGTCTGTCTGTCTGTCTGTCTGTCTCTCTCTCTCTCTCTCTCTATATATATATATATATCATCTATATCTATATCTATATACAGTATCTATCTATATCTATCTATCTATCTATCTATCTATCTATCTATCTATCTATCTATCTATCTATCTATCTATCTATCTATCTATCTATCTATCTACCCACCCACACACACACACCTATCTACCTACCTACCTTATCTGTCTGTCTGTCTGTCTGTCTATCTATCTATCTATCATCTATCTATCTATCTATCTATCTATCTATCTATCTATCTATCTATCTATCTATCTATCTATCTATCATCTATCCATCTATCTATCTATCTATCTGTCTCTATCTATATCATCTATATCTATATACAGTATATATCTATATATCTATATCATCTATATCTATATATCTATATCTAATCTCTCTCTCTCTATCATCTACCTACCTACCTACCTACTGCCTACCTAATCTATCTATCTATCTATCTATCTATCTATCTATCTATCTATCTATCTATCTATCTATCTATCTATCATCTATCTATCTATCTATCTATCTATCTATCTATCTATCTATCTATCTATCTATCTATCTATCTATCTATCTATCTATCTATCTATCTAGCAAAGCTTCAACTCTCCAAATGGCTATCTTTCTCCTCTTCCAGAAACTTTTATTAAAGTGCAACTATATTAAAGTGCATTCACAGAAAAGGAGAGAGCGACAGAAAATCACATTTTCCCAAAGCCGAATCAAACATGTGTCAGGATGAGTTAGGTTTAGGGGTTAGCGTGAACAGAAAGGCCACTCTTTTTGACTTACTCTGACGGCTCGGTTAATTTGTTCCGCGTCAAATTCTGCCGGGGGAGTGACCAGAGCAACCAGGGCACGCCCAAAATCACCCGAGGTCTCTTCCTTCAAGGCATCTTTCAGCTCCTTTAGAAAGGAAACAAAACAGAGCCATGAATAATCCTCACTGTCAAGAATCCTGGGCAGCTTCGGCAATAGTTTCTAATCCAGCATTCTCCAGCTAATCACAGGGGAATCATAAATATTTTAGCCCCACCACGCATGGAAGGCATCCATTTAAGGAATGGCATCGGGCAAGTCCTGGTAGAATCTCAGTTTTACTGCTTTGAGGAAATGTATCTTGTCAAAACTATTTTCTTTCTTTTAGTATAGTTCTCAGTGAGAAATTGAAAGCCTTGGCTGGGCTGCGTCATCTCAGATGCTATTACCCTGCAAAGACTTAGCTGGACTGTACCACTTCAGATATAAGCCCCCTGCAAGGTGTTTTTGGATGGGATGACCCCATCTCAAGGATCTGAACATTCATTTTGACTGGATTTTTCTTCCTTTTCTTCCCTTCTTTAGGGGCTGATAGTTACTGTCCCGAGGTCACCCAGCCAGCTTTCATGACTTTAGAGGGACTAGAACTCACGGCCACCTGGTGAATGGCCCAAAGCCACCCAGCTAGCTGTCATGCCAAAGGCGGGACTAGAATTCACCACCGCCTGGTGATTGGCCCTAAATCACCCAGCTAGCTTTCATGCCAAAGGCGGGACTAGAATTCATCATCACCTGGTGATTGGCCCAAAGCCATCCAGCCACCTTTCATGCCTAAGGCGGGACTAGCATTCACCATCATTGATGATTGGCCCAAAGCCACCCAGACAGTTTTCATGCCTAAGATGGTACTACAACTTACAGTGCCTGGTTTCCAGGCCAGCATCTCAACCTCTACACCAAATTGGCTCTTCCGTGCTATTTGCCATGAAGAATCAGTGATTGGAGATAATGGAGCCCCTCACCCTCCTAACCACCCCCATCCCTTTCACAATATTTCTCAAGGATGCAGACCTTTCCATTGTAAGATTTATACTCTGCAGCTATCAGCTGCCGTTGAGCGTTTGATCTTCCTGTCAGGATCTCAATCACTGTTGTTTCATCTGTGCCTAAAAGCAAAATTAAGAAGGGAGTCAGCTCAGAAAGAGGAAGGATCTTGGCTCTTTGAGTAAAACATAAAACTTTAGTGATGGGCAAACCTCTAATTCCCATTCTCAAGTTTTCTTTACAACACTCATGGACCAGTTCCATGCAGTAATGCCTGAGATAAGCAGCAAAGTATCATGTGGCTTGGTTTGGGGATAGAAGTAACAGGTTTTGGATTTTAAATTATCATCATATGGAACATCAACCGAACTTCCAACATTTCCTTCCTTCCAACCTGAAATCCAGGTTATTTCAAGGATACTGCTATACATTATTCTTTGCAAAATGCAGAAAAAGATCATCAGGCCTTTTTTCACGTTGTTCTTTCATCCTCTCAGTGTAACACACAGCCATTTGTTTGTGGTCCCCCTACACAACTAATCCAGTTTTGGTAGCCAGAAGCTGAAAAACGGCAGTCCAACAGGAGATCGACACTCTAAGGCAAGGGTGTCAAAATCAAGGGCCTGGGGGCTTGATACACTAATATTCCCTTTTTCTCTTATTTCTATCCCTTATTCTAACTTTTAATCATGTCATCCTTTGTTAAAAAATATTTTCTTTCTATCCTACCTAATTTCTAATCATGTCACCTACCTACAAAAAAAGAAAAGAAAAGAAAAGATAGAGGAAAAGAAAAGCAAATCAAAAACACCACCAAAAATTAAAAGTCATTTATCCATCATCTCTTGTCCGCTTCGATACTTTAGTTGCTATGCTTTTTTTCTTTTTGACTTGCCTCCCCTATTCCTCTCTAAGATCTTTATCTCTTTCTACATCTGCTTCTTGGCTTTTTGACGGAAACTGTCTCCCTTTCCCCAAAGAAAACAGGATGCTTACCCAGTCCTTCCATTGCCTTTTTAAGTGCCTCTGCATCTTTGGAAGCATTGAATCCTGCGGAATCCTGAATCGTTCCTCTAGAACCAATCTGGAAGACAAGTGATGGTGCTCAATGACACAGGATTCAAGAAACGCACCAAGCAAACAGGCTTTTAACACCAGCAGTGAATCACTTAACAACTAGGGGACAAGAAAGGCCGTAAAATGGGACAAGCTCACTTAACAAATTTCTCACTTTGCAACATAAATTCTGGGCTCAATTGTGGTCGTAAGTCGAGGACTACCTGTACTTTATTATTTTCTGCCTATAATACAGGAATCTCCCCATTCTGGAAGCCAATCCCTTGGAAACAATTAGATAAGGAACGTAGAGGGGGTCAGCCCTAGCCTTTTTCTAGTTCTGCGGTGACTCCAGGCTAGCTCCAAGCTTGATCCTCCCTCCCCGCTGGCTGGTTGTTTCCCAACAGGTATAGTGATAAAGGTGTTGGACTAGGAATGATGAGATCTAGGTTCAACTCGACCCTTAGCCATGGACAGACTTAGATTTGTCCCTCTCTTTCAGCCCACAGAGACAAGCCAGGAAAAGAGGTAAAAAATAAATCATATTCTTGAATGAAGGGCTGCTTTGTTGACAACTAGAGGACCCAGAATCAAAGTAAGAATGAGAAAATGGTAAACCAGATCTATTCTCGTCTATATTTTCTTTTTTTGCATCAAAGTAACCTTTATGAAAAGACACCAGTGCAATCAAATACGTAGAAACATGCCACCTTTAAAAGAAAATAGGAAAATTGACATAGGACGCTAAGACAAGAGGCACTCAAACATTACAATATAAAGTCATTTTTCAGCCCTTTATGGCAGGGTCATCCTAAAGCTGATTTATTTACTTCAAGGAAAATAAATGTGCTAACAAAAGAAAATGCTTGGGTTTTCGCTGATAGCATCTATTGTTAGCGCACAAAAGGATGTAATTCATGTAGGTGTGGAGAAAGAAAGTAACACCAAGCGTTTGGTTTGGTTTGATATGATCTCAGCGTTTCAGGAATGCTGACTTAATTCCTCTATTCAAAAAAAATTAAAATGAACCCTGCCTGCATGACACACTCTAAAGAAATCACAACTCGGAAGAATAAAAGTTATAAATACAAATAGTCCTCGACGTACGGGCACAATCGAGCCCAACGTTTTGTGTTGCTAAGCGAGACAGTTGTTCAATGAATTTTGCCTCATTTTACGACCTTTCTTGCCACCGTTGTTAAGTGAATCACTGCAGTGATTCAGTTAGTCACACGGTTGTTAAGTGGATCTGGCTTTTCCCGTTGACTTTGCTTTGTCAAGAAGGTCGCAAAAGGAGATCACATGACTCCGGGACACTGCAACTAAATGTGAATCAGTTTGCCAGGCACCCGAATTTTGATCACATGACCATGGGGATGCTGCAACGGTCGTAAGTGTGAGAAATGGTCATAAGTCCCTTTTTGCAACACCGTTGTAACTTTGAACGGTCTCTAAGTGAACCGTAGTAATCCGTGGACAAACCTGTACAGGTAAACCTCAATTTACGAGCGGTCGTTAGCAGCCATTCAAGGTTGCTACAGACATCCCAAAAGGGATTTATGACCCTGTTTTGAAGTTTGGACTGTGCTGACTCGCTTTACGTCCATCATGACTTACGGCCGTAACTCAAGGACTACCTGTATTCACGAAATGAACGAACTCCCCCCCCATTCCTCCTCGCTCCGAAATGCAGTGTGGATTTTGCAGACGGAGACAAAAAAAACCTAGCATAACAGCAAACTCTAAGTTTTTTAATCAGGGAAGGAATTCAGCTGAAATGAGCCCCACTCACTGTGAAACAAGGAAGTTCAGCAATAATTAGATTTTTTCTCCAATAACCTAAGAGCCTCTCAACAAACTGCAATTTCCACATTTCTTGGGGTTTTTTGGGGTTGTTGTTTTTTTTGTGCAACGGAGCAAAATTGTCTCGGCTTTTCTGAGTTCCCCTGAGGTCTGCATTTAGGATGTGCAGACAAGTTGTTGGCGTGAGAAATTGCATCCCACTGCAGAACAGGTTTCCTGGCTTCTGCATTTTTTTTCTACAACTTGCTTACCCGTATTTTTCGGAGTATAAGACGCACCTTCCCCCCCCTAAAAGAGGCTGAAAATTTGGGTGCGTGTTATATTCCGAATGTAGCTTTTTTGCAGCTTTTTTTTCCAGCCCTAATGAGGTGCTAACAATCTTCCCTGCTTGCAGGCTTGTTTTCATTCCTACTCCCTCCGAAGAAGTTTTTTTCCAGCCCTAAGTCTTTGCAGGCTTGTTTTCATTGCTACTCCCTCCGAAGAAGATTTTTTCCAGCCCTAACCAGGGGATAAAATAATGTGCTGAAGCTGACCAGACTAAGGACGCTGGCCAGATGAATACCTGGTAGGTAGATTTTTTTCCCTATTTTCCTCCCCAAAAACTAAGGTGCGTCTTATACTCCGAAAAATACGGTACATAAAATGAAGCACTTGGAGCATAACGCAACCAGGACAGATCAGAGGGAATGGGACCCACCAAAAGGTCTCCCAAATTCGAGACCCCCATCTCTTGGTATTGTAAGAATTTCCAGGGGGTTTTCTTACCTGGTAAATGTGAATTTATCCCCTCTTTCAGTGTAAATGAAAAGTTTTTTTTTAAAAAAATGAAAGATGGGCTAAAATTCCTTTGAGTATTTCTTGTAAGATAAATGCAATTAAGATGAACTTGGCCTCAAGATTATTTTCTATTTTGACAGGTCTTACTCTTCTTATTACGTTATTTTCAAGAGCTTTACGGGATATTGAAAACAATTCGGAGGACTCCCCCCTGAGTTTACATCGATGCCATCTTCAACCTTTTATTGCTTTTATGCTTAGGGCTGGGGATAGGGGCGATTGCTGCGTGCATCGTTGGTGAGAGTTAGTTTCGATCTAGTTTCAGATGGCACCATAATTGTTATCAATTCTATATTCTATGTAAGCCCCCGAGAGTCATTCTGACTGCGTGGGGCAGAACTGAGTTTAATGAATCATTCAATATTTTTTAGCAAGGGTATCCTGCAATCTTCCAATACAAGCATTGTTAATTATCCGCTGGGAAAGATGGATTTCGCAGTCTATACTTTCAGGCTTATTTCTCGCATTTATCATATTTATAACTTACCTGGAATCAACCCGAAACCTTTGTAGAACAGAACAGAGCAGGGCAGGGCAGGGCAGCAACAAGGATAGGGTAGGGTAGGGGAGGGTAGGGGAGGGTAGGATAGGATAGGGGAGGGGAGGGGAGGGCAAGGGAGGGAAGAAGAGGAGAGGGGAGAGGAGAGGAGAGGAGAGGAGAGGAGAGGAGAGGAGAGGAGAGGAGAGGAGAGGAGAGGAGTGGAGAGGAGAGGAGAGGAGAGGAGAGGAGAGGAGGAGAATAGAGTGGAGTGGAGTGGAGTGGAGTGGAGTGGAGTGGAGTGGAGAGGAGAGGGGAGGGGAGGGGAGGGGAGAGGAGGAGAGGAGAGGAGAGGAGAGAGGAGGAGAATAGAGTGTAGTGTAGTGGAGTGGAGTGGAGAGGAGAGGAGAGGAGGAGAGGAGAGGAGAGGGGAGAGGAGGAGAGGAGAGGAGAAGAGACGAGGAGAATAGAGTGGAGTGGAGTGGAGTGGAGTGGAGTGGAGTGGAGTGGAGTGGAGTGGAGTGGAGAGGAGAGGGGAGGGGAGGGGAGGGGAGAGGAGGAGAGGAGAGGAGAGGAGAGAGGAGGAGAATAGAGTGTAGTGGAGTGGAGTGGAGTGGAGAGGAGAGGAGAGGAGGAGAGGAGAGGAGAGGGGAGAGGAGGAGAGGAGAGGAGAAGAGACGAGGAGAATAGAGTGGAGTGGAGTGGAGTGGAGTGGAGTGGAGAGGAGAGGAGAGGAGAGGAGAGAACTTTAACCTTGGGAACTTTAAGAAGGATGGACTTCTACTCCCATGGCTGGGGAATTCTGGGAGTTGAAGTCCACCCCTCTTAAAATTTCCCAAGGTTGAGGAACATTACAGTAGGGGATAATTAAGGAGGCAAGAATTCCACAGACTTAAATAAGGAGTTTCAGCCCAAGAATTTGGGGTAAAATGCAGACTCTTGCAAGCTTCAATAAGCACTCCACCCAGGTTGGACTGAGTTCATCAAGGTGGAATTTCTTTTGAAACTTTTGAATCGCTTCTTTTTTGGGGCGTTGTGCAACTCGGACTGAGCTGGCGTTCATTAAATAAGGAAGTAGTAAACACCACCATCCCACTAGCAGTTTATGTCTAGAGCATCTTAAGGTGGTTTTGCAACACAAACAGCAGTCCTTTTTAAAGCCACAATTGGAACCACAATTTCCATTGCTAAGCAAGGGATTTGTTAAGTGAGACATCCCTGATTTTACGACCTTTTTTGGCTACAGTTGTTAAGTGAATCATGTGGTCATTAAGCAGATCTGACTTCCTCCATCGATTTTGCTTGTCGGTAGCCAGCCGGGAAAGTCACAAGTGGGGATCAGATGACTCTGGGACTTTACAACTGTTGTAAATATATACTGATTGCCATGCGCCTGAATTTTGATCATGTAACCATGGGAATGCTGCATCAGTTGTAAGTGTGAGGACCAATGTTCCCTCTAAGCTGCGTGACTGCGCAGCCGCGCATGTGATAAGAAAACGCCGCACATTTTCTAATGTCAGAGGGAACATTGAAGCGCGGCCACTCACGTGATAAGAAAACGCCGCGCAGCAGTTTCCAACTGCCGCGCGGTGTTTTCTAATGTCAGAGGGAACATTGGCGAGGACTGGTTCTAAGTCACTTTCTTCAGTGCCCTTCTAACTTTGAATGGCCACTAAATGTACAGTAAGTCGAGAACTATGTGTGCATCACAAGAGATTTAAAACAGTGGAAAGCAACTATACTGCAACTGTGTCCAGTCATTTATCAGCCAGAAATAAAGCATAATACCTGGGACAGAATGATTTTTGGTTATCACAGAAAGAGAAACAAAGGGAGCTATTTCAACTGCAATTATTCTGCGTTTTGCTGAATTGATGCTTCTGGTGCCAGGATAACTTGGCTGATTTTGTAATTAATCTCAGCCAATTTTGTAATTAATTTGCATCTTGACTTGGGGATGAAAAAAATAATCCATTTACATATTCAGTCCTTGGCTGCAAATGTCTACATTTGCTCACTCAGTCCTACATGTCAGTTTGTCAATATTTACTTAGCAAGAGTTTGAACCGGTATTTGCCATAAAGTCAAGACTGCTGCTACTCTGAGGCATACACCAGGCACACCCTCTGTGGTTTTTTTAAAGCTTATTTCCCCCACCCCATTCTGAAGCAAAAATGCTAGTTTGGCAGCTTCGTGGACTGATCTGAATTTCCCCCACCGTCTCACACTGTGGGAAACGATTCATTTGCACAATTATTGGAAATTGCAGAGTAGAAGAAAGTGGCATCACACCACAGTAACGTGGATGGAAAAATAAGGGTATTATTTCAGCAAAAATCATTTATCTAATGCAGGGGCTTCCAACTTGACAACTTTAAGACTTGTGGACTTCAACTCCCAGAATTCCTCAGCCAGCCACCTCTCTTAGAGAGAGAGATCTGTCCCAACATATAGTTTTAATGCTGTTTTTTTCTAGACAAGGCTAAGGAGAGAATAGAGTAGAGTAGAATAGAAGTGAAGCGAAGCTGGAAGGGACCTTGGAGGTCTTCTAGTCCAGCCCCCTGCTCAAGCAGATACATTAGATTAAGGGTGTCTCCAAACTTGGCAACTTTAAGACTTGATCGGTTTAGCCTAATAAAATAAAACTGAAAAAAATAATTTGACTTACCCAAGCAGAAGTCATGATTATCTGTTTTCACAAAGATGCTGCAAAAATAAAAAAAAAATCAGGTTATTAAAGAAGGATGAATTCAACTGTATGCAATATAGGGAAGAAAAGGACACTACCCCCCCCCCCCATCAAATGTCTGTTTATCCTCTGATTGAACACATTTTTTAAAAGTTGCTTGTTATCTCTCAGGATCATTGATCCCACTGAAAACCTCTTCTTCTTCTTCTTCTTCTTCTTCTTCTTCTTCTTCTTCTTCTTCTTCTTCTTCTTCTTCTTCTTCTTCTTCTTCTTCTTCTTCTTCTTCTTCTTCTTCTTCTTCTTCTTCTTCTTCTTCTTCTCCTCCTCCTCCTCCTCCTCCTCCTCCTCCTCCTCCTCCTCCTCCTCCTCCTCCTCCTCCTCCTCCTCCTCCTCCTCCTCATTATTATTATTATTATTATTATTATTATTATTATTATTATTATTATTATTATTATTATTATTATTATTATTATTATTATTATTATTATTATTATTATTATTATTATACAATTGTATCACAGCGGCCAGTTGTTTCGCCGGATTTGGCATTGATTACTAGTCGAGCCCCACCCAGGGGCCTAGGAAGTCGTAATGTATTTTCGAAGTATATGTGCGGAACCGAGCAGTGCGGCTTTCTGCATTTGACTGATGGTGATTTTGTCAATTTTGAGCTGTTTTAAATGTAATTCCAGTGCTTTTGGGATAGCACCCAGTGTTCCAATCACTACTGGAATTACCACTGCTGGTTTGTGCCATAATCGTTGGATTTCAATTTTTAAGTCCTGGTATTTTGCAATTTTTTCGTGTTCCTTTTCATCGACCTTGCTATCTCCTGGTATTGCAATGTCAATTATAGTCACCTTGTTGTTCTCGACCAACGTGATGTCTGGTGTATTATGCGCCAGTACCTTGTCTGTTTGTATACGAAAATCCCACAAGATCTTGACCATCTGATTTTCAGTGACTTTTTCAGGCTTGTGTTCCCACCAGTTTGTAGCAGTATGGATGTTATAATTTTTGCATAAATTCCAGTGGATCATTTGTGCAACAGAGTTGTGTCGTAATTTGTAATCAGTCTGTGCGATTTTCTTGCAGCAGCTGAGCACATGGGCTACAGTTTCATCAGCTTCCTTGCATAATCTGCATTTAGCATCATTTGAAGATTTATCAATTTTGGCCTTTATGGCATTTGTACGAATTGCCTGTTCTTGTGCGGCCAGGATCAATGATTCTGTTTCTTTCTTTAAAGTATTATTTATTTATTTAAATTATTATTATTATTATTATTATTATTATTATTATTATTATTATTATTATTATTATTATTATTATTATTATTATTATTATTATTATTATTATTATTATTATTATTATTATTATTATTATTTCCCCCAAAATTCACTTGGAGCCTGCCTTGACATGACGTCAGCAAATGACATGAGTTCTGATTCTGTAATAAAATGTTTACTATTGTAAAAAAAAAAAAGGAAGTTTTATGTGGCTGTTCTCTGTTGCCTCTACGTCTAGCAATCTTTTTCCTTCCCAAATTTGTTATTTTATTGCTTCCTATCTGACATTCAACTGCAAAACATATCCAAGGTTGAAGAATGGCATTTTTCATTTGCTCTGGACCAGCAGACCCTGGGAAACAACTGGAGCAGCCGCCTCTGAAAATACTGTTGTTATTGTTTTTCTCCGCAAATTCTCCTTTTGCCGTTCCTGTTACACAGCAAACTCAATGCATAAGTTTACCCCTGAGTCTGTTCTACTCTTCCTTGGCAGATTGTAAGCCTGAGTTTCCCAGCTCCCACTTAAAGGAAATTTCTACTCAGAAGAAACTAGGCTTTGAGGAGTTGTCTGAACTCAGGGGTGGGTTCTACTTACTTTCCCTGCTGGTTCGCATCGCGACGGAAATGCACATTTTGCGCGTCTGTCCCTTCCCAGAAATGACCCTCTGCGCATGCGCAGAAGCCTTTGCGCATGCATAGAGTGTTTTTTGGCAATCCGCGGCGACCGGAGGACCTGTTCGGGAGCGTGGACCGCTGGTCATCGCTGCCGGTTTGGGCGAGCAGCGGTAAATTTCTGCTACCGGTTCTATAGAACCGGTCCGAACCGGCAACAACCCACCACTGAACTCACCCAGGAAAGCAGGAAGGGAATTTGGACTCGAAAAAAACGGTTGTCCGGTTGGAACAAGCAGAGAAGAGTCGGTCTCCATCTTCCTAATTTGTTGGGTTTTAATAACTAGGGATGCAAATGGGAGTACAGCAATTTCACTGAATGGGGATTCTGCCTGCTTTGGAAGGAAGCAGAATTTTTTTCCTTAGCCCTTCTTTGCCTCCGAGATGGAAGTTAGAGTTAGACTTTTCTATCTTCATGGATTTCTTAATAAACGTTCTTCTCGGGTTTTGTATTTGAAAAGAGGAAAGTCTGTCTTAAGGAATATATGCAACGGAGGCAGTAAAGAGCTCAACTCAGGACTTACTCCTAGGTTGGATTGAGCATCCTTCAACCGGTTCTTTCTGTTCCCAAATTCAAGGGTGTACGGATTAGGGAACCCATAAAGGCCTCTGTTGACCCAGATTAGCACTATCTACTGGGAAATGGGGGTGAGAAGTTGTGGATTCTAACGTTTGTTTGTTTGTTTGTTTCTATCCTGCCTTTGTTTTTATAAATAACTCAAGGGGGAGAACATACCCAATACTGATTCCTCCTCCTATTTTCCTCCCAACGCCGTGATGTGGGTTTGACTCAGAGAGGAATTGGTCCTTAGGCTTTCATGCCTAAGCTAGGACTAGAACTCCCAGTCTTCTGGTGATTGGTCCAGAGTCACCCACTTGGCTTTCATGCCTAAGGTGGGACTAGAACTCCCAGTCACCCGGTGATTGGCCCAGAGTCACCCACTTGGCTTTCATGCCTAAGGCGGGCCTAAAACTCCCAATCTCCCGGTGATTGGCCCAGAGTCACCCACTTGGCTTTCATGCCTAAGGCGGGACTAGAACTCCCAGTCACCCGGTGATTGGCCCAGAGTCACCCACTTGGCTTTCATGCCTAAGGCAGGACTAGAACTCCCAGTCTCCTGGTAATTGGCCCAGAGTCACCCACTTGGCTTTCACGCCTAAGGCGGGACTAGAACTTCCATCTCCCAGTGATTGGCCCAGAGTCACCCACTTGGCTTTCATGCCTAAGGCGGGATGAGAACTCCCAATCTCCCGGTGATTGGCCCAGCGTCACCCATTTGGCTTTCATGCCTAAGGCGGGACGAGAACTCCCAGTCTTCTGGTGATTGGTCCAGAGTCACCCACTTGGCTTTCATGCTTAAGGCGGACCTAAAACTCACCATCTCTTTTTTTCTAGTCTGGTGCCTTAACCACTAGACCAAACTGCCCCTAAATGCTGTGGAACTATATTTCCCATCTGCCTGCACTAGAAAAGATAGTTTATCAATCAATATCTGGAGACCAGAAATACCTCAGGGCCACATTTCCTTGGTCTCATCCAGGTGCCCTGCACCTCTGTCACCCCACTATGGCATTTTACATTTTAAAATAACAGTTGTTGTTGTTATTGTTATTATTTCAAAAGCTAGTTTCAGAAGTTGGCTGGAGTAAAATATTGCTGCACTAGCTGAAACTTAGAGGACCACGAATAGCTGCATCAGGTGAGTCTCGGCTGATGAGACGTGGAGAGGGGACCTCCCAAGTTAGGAATTTGAAAAGGAAATAGATTCAGAAGAAGCAAAAACAAACCACATTCATAGTTGCCAAAGAAAACTTAATGTGCCAACAAAATCCGGCTCAAATAAAGAAAACTTTGGTTAGTAATTCAACCATGGGAAAAATGAGCAGGCAAGGAAAGCTAGCAGGTTGTGAAAGGAACACATTGATCCCGTTTTTGTTTGTTTCTGTTTTAAAGAAACATTTTAACTGAAACATAAATTGCTTGATGGGAAGAGAATGGCCGAAAAAAGGGGAGGGGTGTTTTTGGAGTCATTTTGCTCAGCCCCCCCCCCCACATGCTAAACATGGGGAGCCAAATGCTATTCTCTAAAGAACCTAATTGCACATCCCTCCCAAGGACTGCAGGCACAAACATTCTAGCTAAATGGGATGAGATCCGGTCAGTGCTTGAAAAGGACACCACCAGGAAATCACATCCCAGGAGAAAGAGTACCAAATCATTAGTAGACTGTTGCAGAAAGAAAAAAAATAAACTTCTCCTAGACTTTGCAGATAGATTGAGTCAAAATCTGAAAGAGAGAGAGGGGGGGAGGGAGGGAAGGCAGGAGTAAGAGAGAGAGAGAGAGAGAGAGAGAGAGAGAGAGAGAGAGACAGAGACAGAGACAGAGACAGAGACAGAGACAGAGACAGAGACAGACAGAGACAAAGACAAAGACAAAGACAAAGACAGAGAGAGAGAGAACACTCAGTTGACTCAGCCTTCCATCCTTCCGAGGTAAGTAAAATGAGGACCCAGATTGTTGGGGGCAATATAAATATACATTGCTTACTGGTGTAAACCGCTTAGAGAGTGCTTGCACTGTGAGGCGGTATATAAATCTCACAAATAAATAAACAAACAAACACGAACTATGCACTCTGCTGGCAGCTATCCAGGGCCAGTTGGACACAGGCGGTGACTCTATTTAATTGAGAGAGAGAGAAAGTGAAGGAAGGAGAGAGAGAGAGAGAGAGAGAGAGAGAGAGAGACAGACAGACAGACAGACAGACAGACAGACAGACAGACAGACAGACAGACAGACAGAGGAGGGAGGGAGACCCATGCACTCTGCTGGCAGCTATCCAGGGCCAGTTGGAGACAGGCGGTGACTCTATTTAATTGAGAAAGAGAGAAAGGGAAGGAAGGAAAGAGATAGAGAGAGATAGAGAGAGAGACAGACAGACAGACAGACAGACAGACAGAGGAGGGAGTGAGATCCATGCACTCTGCTGGCAGCTATCCAGGGCCAGTTGGAGACAGGTGGTGACTCTATTTAATTGAGAAAGAGAGAAAGGGAAGGAAGGAAAGAGATAGAGAGAGAGAGAGAGAGAGAGAGAGAGACAGACAGACAGACAGAGGAGGGAGTGAGACCCATGCACTCTGCTGGCAGCTATCCAGGGCCAGTTGGAGACAGGCGTGACTCTATTTAATTCAGAGAGAGAAAGTGAAGGAAGGAAAGAGAGAGAGAGAGAGAGAGAGAGAGAGAGAGAGAGACAGACAGACAGACAGACAGACAGACAGACAGACAACGAGGGAGTGAGACCCATGCACTCTGCTGGCAGCTATCCAGGGCCAGTTGGAGACAGGCGGTGATTCTATTTAATTCAGAGAGAGAGAGAATGTGAAGGAGAGAGAGAGAGAGAGAGAGAGAGAGAGAGAGAGAGAGAGAGAGAGAGAGAGAGAGAGAGAAGAAAAGAAAAGAAAAGAAAAGAAAAGAAAAGAAAAGAAAAGAAAAGAAAAGAAAAGAGAAAAAAGAAAAGAAATAATTTCGGTTTCTTTTCTTCCTCTTTGTAGAGTAAGAGGGTGGGGTGTCCAGGGAAGGAGCAGGGCAGCGCGCAACAGAGGACGCGCAATCGGGGCAGGGCGCGCGTTCTCTGTTGCGCTGCGAAGAGGATGGAGCGAGGCGCCTTCGAGTTTGTGTCCCCCTCCCCGCGTCCCCCACCTTGGACAGATCTCCCTCCCCCGTCTGGCTCCCACCTCGGATATCCCAAGACTGGAAGCTGCAGGCGCCGAGGCCACCGGAGACGGGAATCCTGTTCCCAAGGCTGGGCGCGGCTGGGGTGCAAAGGGCAAGGTGGGTTGGCTATGGGGTGGGAAGTTAGGAGGAAGAGGGGTGGGAAGCTTGCAAGAGCGGATGGGCAGAAAAGCGACCCCCGTCCGGCTCCCCGGCTTTGCAGGCGTCCTACCCCATCCAGGTCTCGGGGTGCAGGAAGAAATCGAGGCGAGAGACTTACCCGAAGCAACAGTCCCGAACTGTGAACTTGCGAAGGGGAATAGTAGCTACACCGGCGCGGCGCTTGGGAAAAGTAGTGGTGCCGCGTTGCCGCCCTGCGCTGGCTCCACCTGCCCGGAGGTGCGGAGGAGGAGGAGGAAGAGGAAGAAAACAGGGCTGGACAACCTTGACCAGCAGGACGTCAGTTCTTCCGATAGGGGGCGCCTTTGTGGCTATTCTTTCCTTGTCCAGCATTGGCCGAATAAAGACTCGGTTTTGAAGGACCACCAAGCAGGTTGCATCCTCTTTAAAAGCAAGATTGGGGTTTTAACAGCGTAACCGTTGGAAGGGACCTTGGAGGTCTTCTAGTCCAACCCCCTGCTCAAGCAGGAAACCCTATACCGTTTCAGACAAATGGTCGTCCAATCTCTTCTTTAAAAACCTCCAGTGTTGGAGCACCCACAACTTCTGGAGACAAGTCATTTCCTGGGGGGGTCTTTGTGAGAAAGGGGAAGGAATGGGTGCCTTTGTCCCAGGCATGATAGTTTAAAAGAGATTGGAAGCTAGGTAGGACTGTGGTTGTTAATCTTTGGATGGGAGACCACAAGGACGTCCACGGGTTACAGGCTAATCGGTATACTACGAATTGTAGGATTTGTATACATCAATGCTGTAATTTCGTTCAAACATCTTGAGATTATAATTCTTCCCTGAAAAATTATTTTGAGTTCTGTAAAACTCCAAAGCCTGGGAAAGCTATCCAAAAATTTTTTTTGTAGGGTTTTTTTTTTGTGTTTTTTATTTTTAAAAATAAAGTTGCATTTGAGCAATTGAAAAAAAAAACTAAATGGCGTTTGACAAACCATTGACTGTTAACTGTTGGTGCTTCACAAGAGTGACACCGGGAATGTGTAAATGCAAATAGATGCAGAGGTCCTTTTCCGTTGGGGTTTTAAGCAAGCAACTGTCTGAGAGGAAGTTAAATAGTCAGGAAATCATGTAATTTACACACTAGACGGGTCTCCAACCTTGGCAACTTTAAGACTTGTGGACTTCAACTCCCAGAATTCCTCAGCCAGCTTTGTATATTAAGCTTTGCTGGCTGAGGAATTCTGGGAGTTGAAGTCCACAAGTCTTAAAGTTGCCAAGGTTGGAGACCCCTGCGCCTAGAAAACCTATGTTGATTTGTGGGCCATCAGATCAAACGGAGAACCAACCATGTGACCCCCAAAGGGGTTTCAGGAAGTCCAGTCCAAGTTGTCCTTCCCTTCCTGGCTCACCATGCCCCTTTGAAGAGGACAATGGACCACAGGCAACTATATGAGATGGATCAAATAACGAAGGGAGAAAAGTCTACCTCGCCTCAGTGCGAGGCCTTGACTACTGCAACGAGCTCTACATGGGGCTGCCCTTGAAAAGGATCCAAGAGCTTCAGTAGGTTCAAAATGCAGCTGGCCCACATGGTTTTGTGCAAGTCTAGATTTGCACACACACACGTCCCCTCTCTTGTGCAAGCTTGCATTGGTTGCCAATTTACTTCCAGGTCCAATTCAAGCAGTGGTGGGTTGCTATCGGTTCGGACCGGTTCCCCTGAACCGTTAGCTCTGACTCCAAGCTGAGAGGGAACCGGTTCTCTGTCTCTGTGAAAGTGGGCCTGCCCGCCCACCCCTGGGTTATACTGACCTTTATCTCTGCTTCCGAAGCCCAGCTGATCAGGGGCGGCAGATTGAATTGCCGCTCGGCTGCTGTTTTCCTTGCTCCTTGCCTAGTTTGCAACATGGAAGTTCTATTTCCTCCGAACTGTGCACCCATGCGCAGCGAAGCGCGCACTCAGCGAACCGGTTGTAAAGCCGGTAGCAACCCACCACTGAATTCAAGGTGTCACCTTTAAAGCCTCACGTGACTCTGGGCCAGGTTATTTGAAGGACCATCTACCTGACCTGCCAGATTCCGGAGACAGGGAATGTTACGGATCATCCCCATGAAAGAAGTCGATCTAGTGGGATCAAGAAGGGGCTTCTCGGTGGTGGCTTTCACCCCATGGGACATCATCCCTGCAGAGCTAAGACTGGACTCCACCTTGACACTCTTCCGAACGGCCCCGAAGACATGCTTTTTTTTTTTGCCTGCAGACCTGAAGATCCAAGGTTGATACGCAATCCATCAAATGGCTTGTTTGAATGTTGTCACCAAGGAAGAACAGGTGTATTGGGTTTTATATTTGGGGTTTACTTTCTGTAAGCTGTTCAGAGTCACTGTGAATTGGCCTATAAATGTAGTAAGTAAGTAAGTAAGTAAGTACCATATTTTTCGGAGTATAAGACGCACCGGAGTATAAGACACACCTTAGTTTTGGGGAAGGAAAATAGGGGGGGGGGGGAAATCTACCTACCAGGTATTCATTTGGCTAGTGTCCCTAGTCTGTTGAACTTTAGCACATTATTTTATCCCCTGGTTAGGGCTGAAAAAAAATCATCTTCGGAGGGAGTAGGAATGAAAACAAGCCTGCAAAGATTTAGGGCTGGAAAAAAACTTCTTTGGAGGGAATAGGAAGCCGTGGAAGATCGTTAGCACCTCGTTAGGGCTGGAAAAAAAAGCTTCGAAAAGCTACATTCTAAGTATAAGACGCACCCATATTTTCAGCCTCTTTTAGGGAAGAAAAAGGTGCGTCTTATACTCCGAAAAATACGGTAACCCACTTTACATGTTGTATATTAAGTGTGTTAAGTATAATCTTAACACAATTGTCTTTCTCACGTATTCCTGGAAGACATGGGACAGTCTCAAACCAACTTAGGTTCCCTTCTCTTATCAAAGTCAATGGGCAGGAGAGCTCCTATCACACATTTCCCTCTCCGTCTGGATAAACCCCATTCAAGGTAACTGAGGCACGGCTTGGGATTGTGTAGAAAGGGAACCCCAAAGGTATTTTTTCAAAAGGCAAATGGACTTCATTTTTTTCCCTTGAATACATTTTGCTTCTCTTCCAAGAAGTGAAGAAGGGGCGTGGCCAGCTTGATGTCACTCATCAAGGCTCCATTTTTGGCCGCGACGGCCTCCTGCAGCCCTCTGCTAGCGAAAACGGAGCTCGGGGAGGCTGCACGCGGCCCTCCCAGGCTCCGTTTTCACTGGCAGAGGGCTTCAGGAGGCTGTCGCGGCCAAAAACGGAGCCCGGGCAGGCCGTGTGCGGCCTCCCTGAGCTCCATTTTCATTGGCAGAGGGCTGCAGGAGGCCGCCGCGGCTGAAAACGGAGCCCGGGTGAGCTGCGCATGGCCTTCCCAAGCTCCATTTTAGCTGTCAGAGGCACTGTGAGCCGGTCCTTCGCTGTTTCCAGGGTGGCCTCGCGGGCCAGAACTAAGCACCCCGCGGGCCGGATCCGGGCCCCGGGCCTTGAGTTTGACACCAGGGTTCAACCTTAGAACTGCTTTTTGAAAAGAAAAAAAAGAAAGAAATCCTGCAGGCCGAAGGCAGCTTTTATTAAAAAGTAACCAAAGGTGGTTTATTAGCAAAGACAACAACAGAAAGGCATTGTGGGAATAACAAGTAGACTGATGCTCTGAAATACAGAACATTTTTGAGGTTCGAGGAAACACAGTGGGCAGCACCAGATGAAGTCACTTTGGGGCACCGGAAGGGCTTTCTGCAAGGACAGTGTGCCATGAAAAACAAGAGGACAATCAAAGTCTATCCAAAGAAGGCAGATTTCCTCGTCTGCCATGTCAGCGGTAACATTTATAATAGATGCCTTCAGGCAGCATAGGAGACAGCGGAGGTGCTCCCGTGTCTTGCTGTTACATATTTATTTTTTACAAATACCAACCTATGTGATACTAACGTCGTACCTTTCAGGTAGGCTCCTCAAAACTTCCCAATGACCAGGCCAACCTCATTCATGGGGCACGTTGGCCGTTTGGGATACTATTTTGGCGCAAACAATTGTCCAGAATGACAACAATCGCCTGCGCGTACATTGTATTTTCATCCTGCAATATTGCCCACGGAGACTGCAGTGGCATCTCCTAACCTCAGGAAACTCCTGCGGAGAGAGACTGTGACTTGTTCAAGATCATCCATGAGATTCGTGGAGAAGCAAGGTCTCCAAAGTGTAGGGTTTCCTGCTTATGCAGGGGGTTGGACTAGAAGACCTCCAAGGTCCCTTTCAACTCTGTTGTTATGATTATTATTATTATAAAGCTGGTCCCATCAGCTTTTGGATTTTCCAGAGCCAAATCTAGGCATTTAATGTGGGCACAAGGACTTTTGATACCCACCGAGCTCTGGCACCCAAAGGGGTGATTCTCATATATCACAAGGACGGCTGGATTCCCTGAGCTAAACAACAGCACTCTACAAACACAAACCAGTGTAAATATTAACATTCCGTAGGAAACTCCGGTTTGTGATTCATTATCCCAGATTTTTCCTTCCTGCCCCAGAAAACTTGGGGGGGTTTCTGTGAAGATTCACACAAGGTCAATTGTTTTCCAATTGAAAACACACCGCAGCTAAGTTCCCATTTACACCACATCATACCTACATACCTCTGTGTGTGCTATCTTACAAAAAAGTCTTTGAAAATGAAGGAGGCTTATTCAATTTCAGCTGGGCATAGACTAACAAAAACTTCTGAAGTGGAGGAATATTCTAAATAAACAGGGGTGGGCAACTAATTTTCCCAAGAGGCCACATGAGAAACTAGAACTGTTGTCGAAGATTGAACCGATAGGGCTGTGAAGGTGCATGGGCTTGCACTCATATATGTAGACTAGTAGCTGGATACCCGTGCTTCACTACAAAACTGATCAAGCTTGATAAATTGACAGTTAAAGCTTGAAAATTAATAGTTACGCACTGGCCCATGCCCAGTTTAGCGAAGAGGTAGCATCAGAGCTTTTCAGGTGGGGAGGGGGAGTAGAATGCCTAACTCCTTAGCATGGAGTACAATGTCTAAACTCTCAGCCCGCAGGCCGGATGAGTCATGCGCTGGCCACGCCCACTGGCAGTTGGAACAGAGTTCTTTTCAGGTGGGGAGGGGGAGTAGAACGTCTAACTCCTTAGCATCAGAGCGTGTTAATAATAATATAATAACTAATGATCTGATGGTCATTTCGGAAAATCCTTTCTTAGCGAGCACCTAGAAGCCAATAGGAACATAAGTGCCAAGTTTCAAGTTTGTAGGCTTTACGGTTCTGGAGATTTCGTGATGACGTGGGAGTGGCATTTGGCTTTTATACTGTATATATAGATTGGGGGGAAAAGAAATAGCAGTTTCCTTCAAAATAAAAGCAATCCACGTGGACCAGACAAGGACAGGGATAGCCATAGGACTGAATGTGGTTTTACGGGAACCTTAAAACGCTCAGGTCTGTTCTACTAGTAGAAACTCCAGTGACTCTAGGGAAGAAATTCCTGCTTCTGCTCAATTATCGGCATCCACTTTTTGTGACCATACGGATAGTCCTCGACTTACAACAGTTCGTTTCAAAGTTACACCACACTGAAAAAAGTGACTTAGCACCGTTTTTTCACACTTAGTGACCGTTGCAGTATCCCCACGGTCGTGTGATCAAAATTCAGATGCTTGGCCTCTGGCTCATATTTATGACGGTTGCAGTGTCCTGGGGGTCAGGTGATCCCCTTTTGCGACCTTCGGAGAAGCCAAGTCAATGGGGAAGCCAGATCTGCGTCACTTGACAACTGGAGTGATCCGCTTAACGACCGTGGCGAGGAAGCTCGCAAAATGGGGCACAGTTCGCTTAACGAATGTCTCACTTAGCAGCAGAAATGTTGGGCTCGTAATTGTGATAGTAAGTCGAGGACTACCTGTAAATAAGGTCAACAAGAAGAAGAGTCAGAGAATTTTTTGATATACCTGTGGCAGAAAACCCTATCTTCAAGACAGCAAATAAAAGGAAATGAAGCAGCAGATAATTATCAATTTGAGTTCCGTCCCTTTTACAGGGGTCTCCAACCTTGGCAACTTTAAGACTTGTGGACTTCAACTCCCAGAATTCCTCAGCCAGCAAAGCTGGCTGAGGAACTCTGGGAGTTGAAGTCCACAAGTCTTAAAGTTGCCAAGGTTGGAGACCCCTGTTTAAGGATGCTTTCCCCTTATGACACAATGGCTTTTCATGTCAGTGTAGAACCAGGAAGAATTTTAACATGCTTCTCTTCCACGGTGTCCTGCATTAATAAACATGTATGCAAGCCACATGGGGCGGCTCGAGACACCATTCGTGTTATGAGAAAGCAAGTCACATGAACCTTAATCTTGTTTTGATGTACATGGTGAGTCGGTTGTTTCCCATCAGGTTATTGCAAACTTCCTGCTGCCTTCTCCAATTTGGCACCTAATAAATTCAAATCCGCTGGTTAAACAGAATGCAAGGTAAAAATCTAGCACTCTGAGAAGACCTTAAATTATAGGGGAAACCAGTTTATTGCATGCAATCAGGTTGTTTTTTGGCACGTGGAACCAGGTTTGCAAGTATCTCCACATGCCTTTCAAAATTAAGATTCATTATACCCTGAACGAGCTTTGTTAAGTAATTTGGATAATGTGGCTTTTGGGAGTTAGGAGCTTGTGAATTATTCCGACATTTGCATAATCAACGTGATGTACCAAAATCCAGGAGAGCATGCAATGTGTAAAATGATTAGACCAACTGGCTTAAATCCAGGGTTTATGCTAGGGAACTTGGCAACTTTTAAGACCTGTGGACTTCAACTCCCAGAATTCCCTAGCCAATTCCCCATGCTGGCTGGGGAATTCTGGTAATTGAAGTCCACAGGTCTTAAAGTTGCCAAGGTTAGACACAGTTGCTCTAGGAAATTTACTGAATTAGATTTCTACGCAGAACATGAGTTACTTGCTGCTTTACACCACACTAGGTTTCTGAATTAAATTATGCTGATACACAGAAGGATTCCTTGTTGTTGTTGTTGTGAAGTTCTGTCCGACCCATCGCGACCCCATGGACAAGGTTCCTCCAGACCTTCCTGTCCTCTACTAATAAGAAGGATTCCTAGATAGCATTATAAACCAAGTTTAGCAACGATTTTGGCACAGGTGAATTTCAGTTCTAAAGTACTGCCTATTTTCTAAAAGAATACCGTATTTTTCGGAGTATAAGACGCACCGGAGTATAAGACGCACCTTAGTTTTGGGGGAGGAAAATAGGGGGGGGAAATCTGCCTACCAGGTATTCATCTGGCTAGCGTCCTTAGTCTGGTCAGCTTCAGCACATTATTTTATCCCCTGGTTAGGACTTAAAAAAACCTTCTTCGGAGAGAGTAACAATGAAAGAGCCTGCAAGCCAGTAAGAGCTGGGAAGATAGTTAGCACTTGGTTAGGGCTAGAAAAAAACTTATTCGGAGCAAGTTGAGCAATGGAAAAAACCCTGCAAAGACTTAGGGCTAGAAAAACATTCTTCGGAGAGAGTAACAATGAAAAAGCCTGCAAGGTAAGAGCTGGGAAGATCATTAGCACCTAGTTAGGGCTGGGAAAAAAGCTCCAAAAAAGCTACATTCGGAGTATAAGACGCACCCAAATTTTCAGCCACTTTTAGGGAGGAAAAAGGTGCGTCTTATACTCCAAAAATACGGTATTTTTAAAAAATCTGCATTTAGGACAAAAAAAAGGGAATCATTATAGCAGATATTTCAAAATAAGTTTGGAACAACAATGGACAATGTGAGAAAAATAACAGCTTTCTTATTTTTTTCCAGCCATTTCACGCAATATATCCAATACGTTTCATCGTAAGTTAGGTTGCCTCTTTATAGAGATTTAAGGTGTGCACTTGAAAAATGATCTACAAAAAGTTTCTTACAACCAAAAAATTTTCTCATTATCAACTAATCCTGCTCGACAGAATGAGCTGGCCGTTTGTCACCTGGAGATAAGAACATTATAAAAACTTCTTCAAGATACCTTGCTGAAGAAATACCAATGGCTTGGGGGTACAGTGCCATGTTCGGCTTTTCAGTTTGCCAAATTGCAATAGCAATAGCACTTAGACTTATATACCGCTTCATAGTGCTTTTACAGCCCTCTCTAAGCAGTTTACAGAATCAGCATATTGCCCCCAACAATCTGGGTCCTCAATTACTTCAAATTAACTCTTTGTCCAATTTGTAAGAAATATCTAAGAACCCAAGTGCTCTGCTCCTTTGCATTATGACCCTATATCAGTGATGGCGAACCTTTTCGGCACTGGCGCAGAAACGTGTGTGTGCTCGTCGGCGCCACACTCTGGAAAAGCCAAACTTCTGGGTTCTAATGTGCATGCGCACCCAACAATCAGCTGGCCAGTGTGCATGTGCACACCGGTTTTTGGCACTGCCGCGCACACAAAGGGATCGCTCTCCGGAAAAGAGGAACTTCCAGGTTCTGGCGCGCATGCGTGACTGACAATCAGCTGGCCAGCACGCATGAGCACACTGGTTTTTGGCACTGCTGCGTGCACGAAGGACAGCTGATCGTCGCGCGCGCATGAAAGAGACCCGGAAGACACACAGGCAAGGCCGCGCGTGCCGGACAACATGGCTTCGCGTGCCACTTTGGGCACGCATGCCATAGGTTCGCCATCATGGCTATATCAGAATTTCCTAAGCTTTAGGGCAGGGGTCCACATCCCCTGGGCCAAGGCCCACTACTGGGCCGCAACCGGTTTGAAACCGGGCCGTGGGAGAAATGGGCAAGTGTGTGCGTGAAGCTCCACTCGCGTGAAGGAGGGTGCTTGCGCTCACATGCGAAGCTCCATGCAGCTGTGCGTGTGTGCACCTGCCACTCACACACACACACACCCTACGCCAGGCTGCCAAGCTAGAAAGGTTGGGGACCGCTGCTTTAGGGTAACTTAAGATATCTCAACTGATCTCCTTGGAAAAAGTTTGGGTCATCCCAGCTGCTCTAAGGCCAATTTGGTGTCCATGCAAAGGTGATTTCTGTAGGAACCAGATCACCTGTGACAAGTGATGCATAAGCATCACTCAACATTCAGGGATAACTCTCATACTTTCCTGAGCTGCCATTGCTGTTATCCAATAGTAAACCAAGCCCGTATCCAATAGTAATATATATCATAGTTGCACTAATGACCTTTCTTGCAGGAACATCTGCAGGAACACAGCCAAGCTTGGAGAACATCAAGAGCCCATATTGGTGTTATCTCAACAACTGCTTCTATGGATCTGTTGGTCCACCGAAATTGCATGAGTCTGATAAGAGACCCTTGTTGTCCTCAAGGCATCTGGGTTTCAAAGGGAAGCCATTATTTCATCTTTCCATCTGGAGAAACTGGTGTGAAAGTCTTCCCGCAGAAGTAAGTTAATACAAAGGGTCTAAACCAAGGCATCATTGGAACTGCCAATCCTTCGTCCATCAGCTGAATTGGGGGAATCCAGGGGCATCCTGCTGTCCCATACATAATTTCCATATTGTGCTTCTTCTACCTCCGAAGTAGACACGGGCAAGGGAATCTTTGTTTTTTTTTATTCAACCAGTTCTGCAAAGAGAATTCAACAGGCCAACAACAGAAGAGATCTGGGAACTGTAGCAAGATTGGAGGTGCATGGCGTGGCCCTCCTCCAAGGTGGCTTTTTTACGAGATGAGTTCCGGTCCTTCTTCTCATTGAGGTAGCTCCTTTGTAGAGTGGAAGCATGCAAAGATACCTTGTTTGATCATTGCTTAAGCCGGTGGGTGGGTGGGGGGTGGGCCTCCAACCTTGGCAACTTGGTGGACTTCGATTCCCAGAATTCCTCAGCCAGCAGGGCTGACTGAGGAATTCTGGGAGTTGAAGTCCACAAATTTTAAAGCTGTCACATTTGGAGACCTCTGGCTTAAGCAAACAAAATGCAAAGATTTTGTTCTTCCCTTTTTCCTCACATGACTACTATAAAAATACCAGAACGTCGAGGGGATTTTTTAGAAAAAATTATAGAAGGTTTCTCCTCTTGCTCTCATTTTTTTTTACAATTTTTATATATATATATAAAGACGTTTCTTCCCTCTTCCCCAAAGGCGTAGGCCATTAAACTTCGGTCCCGTCGTGTAAATTGTTATGAACTTTCACTTCCAAGTTCATCTGCTTGACCTTGGTTCCTCTGACCTTGTAGGACCCTTCGTTTTCACAGAGGAGGTTGAGGTTCTTCACCGTGCAGTAATGTCCGCTGACGTTCTTCTCCACGCCCTCGGCGTACCGCTTGGCCGCCTCCACTTTCGTGTTGAGAGGGTACTGCTCTGCGATCTCTTTGGCCGCTTTCTTCTTCTTCCGGTGCTTCCGACACTTCCTGGTTACAAAGCAGATGGACAAGAGGACGAGGACAAGAAGCAGGACGGCCGCAAAGCCGCTGCCAATGGACGCTCCCGTCTGAGACAGAGAGGCCACGGTGATGGCTTCCCGTTGCTCCAGGCTGAGAGGCTTCATGTTAGTGCCGTTCTTGATTTGATCCCCCTCGTTGTCGTAGATCAAGGAGTCATCCAGAACAGGGACACCTTTGTGGTCCACCAGATCTCGGCGGCTGCGCTTCAGATGATGTACCACAGAACGTGGCATCCGGGACCCCCCAATCATCTCGGGACCAATGACGTAGATCACTTGAAGATACCACTGGTGCCCGGCTTCCACCTGATCAAAAAAAAGACAGAACAAGCGCCACATTCAGAAGATGTGAATTAAAGAAACCAAGAATTAAATTAAAACCATTACAAGATCTAAAAGTGAGAGGGGGGCCTGGCCTTACCAAATTGGGAATTTTACCATCAAGCGACAATACTGACATGGCTAAAAGATTGGATACTCTTAGAAAACAAAAGACTATTAACACTTGAAGGGCATGATTTAAAAGTAGGATGGCACGCCATAATTTGGGATGATAAATATAAAAACCATAAATATTTTCAAAATCACCTAATAAGGAAAGCCCTTTTGCAAACATGGATAAAAATTAAAAATAAACATTATACTAAAATTCCCCCCTGGTTATTAATAGAAATAATAAAAATCCAACATTGACAAACTTAGCAAAAATAACAAGATATAAAGACTTATTAACGGAAGAGGGAATGTTAAAATCTAGACAAGAATTACAACAACAGGATATAATATTGGATTGGTACACATACGTTCAGATTCAAAATAGATACAAGAAGGATAAGAAATAATACAAATTTCAAATGGAATTTCAAGAATTAGATAAAATCATGATATTGACAAACTACAAATTAATTAGCAAAATCTATAAATTTTTATTGCTTTACGAATTGCAGAAGATGTGATTTCAATGTCTGTTTTAAGGTATACAGGGAATCCTTGACTTACAATGGTTCGTTTAGTGACAGTTCGAAGTTACAACAACACTGAAAAAAGGTGACATGACCGTTTTTTCACAATTATGACCGCCCTGATGGTCACGTGATCAAAATTCAGAAGCTTGGCAACTGACTCCTACTTATGACGGTTGCAGTGTCCTGGAGGCATGTGATCCCCTTTTGCGACCTCCTGACAGGCAAAGTCAAGGGGGAAGCCAGGTTCCCTTAACAACCTTGTTACTAACTCGACAACTGCAGTGATTCACTGTGACAAGAAAGGTCATAAAACGGGACAAAACTCGCTTAACAACCATCTCACTTAACAACAGAAACTTTGGGCTCAATTATGGTCGTAAGTCGAGGACTACCTGTATGAGGTAAGATGGGCAGAAAATAAGTCTAAATAAACAAATAAAACAAAAGAACAATAACCGTCTTCTTGTCTTTGAAATTAAGACTCTGTGGAGCTGATTGTACCTTCTCAGAAAGTTCCCAATTTGCAACGTCTGTGGAGATTCTCAGTCATCCAGGTCAGGATTTGTCTCAAAGGTGCTTTTTGTCAAAAGGCAGCTGGACGTTTGCTTTTTTCCCCCGTGAGGGAAACGTTTTGCTTCTCATCCAAGAAGCTTCTTCAGTTCTGACTGAATAAAACCAATCACTCAGAACTGAGGAAGCTTCTTGGATGAGAAGCGAAACGTCTTCCTCAAGGAAAAAACTGCTGCCTTTTGAAAAAAAAAACACTTGTGAGACCCCATTTGGGGTGCTGCAGCAAAAAAAAGTCCCTGTTTCTGGCCGTGCTACCACAGTGGAGACCACAAATCTGTGGCATCTCCAGCTCATGTATTGCTGGATAGTATTGAGGTGGCCGTATTTTAAGAGCTTGGGAACTAAGCCAACTATTCCGATTAAAACCTTCTTTGTTATTGTGCAAATCTAATTTCACACTTATGGTTCTCACTCCTGAACTGGATAAATTATTAATATTTATTACAGATATTACAGGCATCATCCTCCAATCCGCATTTCCAAGGGAGTTTACATGAAAAAGAACAGAATGTTTAAACGCAGAAACAGGAAATCGGAACCTCAAAAAGACCACAGCTTTATATGGGATTACATTCCTAAAGCTTTGGGAATGGGGACCCTTTGATGAAATGATAACAAGGAAGCCTCACATGAGAGATTTTAAAATATAGGGAATTATAGGGAATTATGTACCACTGGTGAAATCCAATTTTTTAAAACTACCGGTTCTGTGGGCGTGGCTTGGTAGGGGTGGTGTGGCTTTGTGGGCGTGGCTTTGTGGGTGTGGCAGGGGAAGGATACTGCAAAATCCCCATTCCCACCCCACTCCTGGGGGAAGGATATTGCAAAATCCCCATTCCCACCCTACTCTGGAGCCAGTCAGAGGTGGTATTTGCCGGTTCTCCGAACTACTCAAAATTTCCGTTACCGGTTCTCCCGAACCTGTCAGAACCTGCTGGATTTCACCCCTGATATGTACCCTGAAGTACCCTGTCAGCCACTCAAATCTTTAAATATTCTTTATTTTTAAAAGAATAATACTACTTCTTCTTCTAGGAGAGCTGGAACAACTGACCCAACAAAGTAGCACTACCATATTAATGGCCACTTCCAGTTAATTTTGAATTACTTGCAGTTTCCCAAAACTCTTCAAGACAGGCCCACAAATTAGTGCCGAAGCCAGAAATTGATAAATAAAGCAGGTCTATAGCTGGTATGCCAGTGAGTCCATGCTGGGGGAAAAACACTATGTACTCCCAAATAAAATTGCTGCAGTAGATGAACACATTCAACTGTCTGCATAAGTCGCCTTGAGTTGCCATGTGCGAGTAGGCGGCATTAAAAAATTTCTAAAATAAATAAACTGTGAATCCCAAAGGTGCTTTTTTAAGAGGCAACTAACTGGACTTTCTGGTTTTTCTTCGAAGACGTTTTGCATCTCATCCAAGAAGCTTCTTCAGCTCTGACTGGATGGTGGGGAATGATTCAATCGGAGCTGAAGAAGCTTCTTGGATGAGAAGCGAAACGTCTTCAAGAAAAAAACCAGAAAGTCCAGTTAGTTGCCTCTTAAAAAAACACCTTTGGGACAGCCATAACCTGGGTGACTGATTATCTCCACAGACATCCAACTGTGAATTTATGCCGAGGGACATCAACACCTTCTCCGAGATAGGATGAACACCATTCTCCCTCAGCTGAGAAGCCACCTCATCAGCCTGTCTCGCTCAATAAAAGATGAGAGCTCAGGGCAACACCCCAAATATTTCTCTTTCCCCCTTATGTCAGCGATGAAGAAGACAGCATTCCACCTGCGTCAACAACCCTGAGAATTTCAATCAGGATTTCTAATGCCTGAATTAATTTGTATGCCGCGTACCTTGTACAGGGCGTCCACTTTCATGATGAAACCATCCACTCCGGGCATGTTGCTGACCTGGTGGAAATCGGGCGACTCAGATGCAAAACAGGCATCGAAAGGGACGTCGTGAAAGTATTTGTCAGTCACTTCTGGTTGACTCCGGTCCTGCAGATTGAAAGAATTGAGGACAAGGTGAGGATGATGACAAAGCTATCAGGATACCGATGCACCGATATCGACAAACGCTTTCAAACAAAGGATGTCCAGAGAGATGTCATAACTGGAAACTCGCAGAATCCCCTTCAGTCTGCTAGCCAGGAATTCTGAGATTTGCAACCCTAACACATCCGGAAATTGAATTTATGGAAGCCTGGTACTCTACCAAAGGAGTAATTAACAAGCATATTGATCTAGATCAGGGGTGTCAAACTCGATTTCATTGAGGGCCGCATCAGGGTTGTGTTTGACCTCGGGGGGGGCGGAGTCAGCGGTGAAATCTACTTACCTTCCCTACCGGTTTGGAAGGGCGTGCTTTTTTACCCTCTGCGCATGCGCAGAAGGCTTTGCGCATGCGCAGAGGGTTAAAAAAAGAAAATGGCGGCGTCCGGGCGAGTGGGCGGAGTCTCGCACTGCCGCCACTACCGGTTCTCCGAACCACCAGCCGCCGCTACCTGCCCGCCCGAACCGGTAGCATTTCACCCCTGGCCGGAGGGGGAGGCGTGGCCAGGGGGGCATGGCAAGCTCGACGTCACTCGTGTTGGGGGCGCCTGTGGCAATCCAAGCGCTCTGCCAGCAAAAATGGCACCGCGGGCTGGTCCTTCGCTGTTTCCAGGGCGGCCCCGCGGGCCAGATCTAAACACCACGTGGGCTGAATATGGGCCCTGGGTCTTGAGTTTGACACCTCTGATCTAGATCCAGCATATGAATACGTAAGAAACCAGACCATTCGAATGACCAATCAACAAGCGAACCAATCAGCTGTTCAGAATTTAAACATAGCTCCAAATGAACAACCAATCACACGACCAACTGACCACACAGGACCTTTATAAGGTAAAGAGGGATAAGACAAGAAAATCCTGCTGATGATGTTACCTAGTATGATAACGAAAGGTTCCGAAATTAAATTGAAGCAAGCTTGACATGCTCATCTAAGATCCTGGGTGATTTATCTGATTCTAACCCACGATTGCTATTCTAAATGAATTATCCGTCCATGAAAACACAGGTGACTAATCTGAGGTTCATAAGGCCATGTACAGCTTTGGGGATCTTGATGTGGTCCACCATAAATACCTTGGTCCCTGAACTTCCTCTTATTATTTAACTGTTTGATGGGCTGGAAACGGAGGCTTGCCTGGTATGGTGGTGTGTTAAAATGATCTCTGCCCTCGTCAACCTCCTTTTGGGGGTGTGGGGAGAAGAAAAGCACAGAGCATGCATTTATAGAAGAGAATATAGATAGTTCCAGGTTGAACTGTGGAGTCCTTGGTGCTCTCTGAGCTTGATGGTTTTCTTGCAGACGTTAATGTCAACTGTCCAACTAGCGAACCCAAAACAAGGAAACACTTTAGGGAGACTTGAATTCCCAAAAGTAAAACTTTATTGGATACACCATACTGGTACTGAAGAAACAAAACCAACTCTGGTTTTCCCGCACAAATTCTTGCCTAGTTAAAACAATAGCTTCCTCTTCTCCCCACCCCTGGGTGATCACATTGGCCAATTATGAGACACCTTTTTGTTATGGGAACAGTTCATCTCTTTCTCAAGCACCTGCAGTGGTGACTTTGATAGTTTCCAGGCTCTCATGTTCAATCCTAGATAGAGGCAGATGTAGGGTCTCCTGCTTGGGCAGGGGGTTGGACTAGATGACCTGTAAGGTCCCTTCCAACTCTGTTAATCTGTAACCTGAATGGGATGGGATAGAAAATAGAACAGAACAGAACAGAACAGAACAGAACAGAATAGAATAGAACAGAATAACAGAGTTGGAAGGGATCTTGGAGGTCTTCTAGTCCAACTGCCTGCTCAGGCAGGAAACCCTATACCATTTCAGACAAATGGTTGTTCAATTTCTTCTTAAAACCTTCCAGTGTTGGAGCACCCACAACTTCTGGAGCCAAGCTGTTCCACTGGTTAATGTTTCTAACTGTCAGGAAATTTCTCCCTAGTTCTAGGTTGCTTCTCTCCTTGATTAGTTTCCACCCATTGCTTCTTGTCCTGCCCTCAGGTGCTTTGGAGAGTAGCTTGACTCCCTCTTCTTTGTGGCAGCCCCTGAGATATTGGAAGACTGCTACTGATATCATGTCACCCCTAGTCCTTCTTTTCATTAAACTAGACCTACCCACTTCCAGCTACCGTTCTTTAGGTGTTTTAGCCTCCAGTCCCCTCATCGTCTTCGTTGCTCTTCTCTGCACTCTTTCTAGAGTCTCAAAATCTTTTCAAACCATGGAGACCAAAACTGGTAACATCATCAGTGCTCCTGGTGTAACATGCGCCAGAGCACTGATGATGTTACCTAGTTTGGTAATGCAATGTCTGCAAGAAAACCACCAAGCCCAGAAAGCACCAGGAACCCCACATGCATTCATGCGCACCTGTCTCCCAAGTCAATAGTACAGCTTCTAAGCTGCCTAGCTGGCTGATGCTAGGAAAAGTACCAATCAACAAGGAAGTGGAGAAAATAGATATTTCATGACCCCCCCCCCCTTCCTTTACATTAGAGTAAACTACTATAGCTTTCTGAAAGTTGCTGGTAAGTTTTAATTTTTAATCCAACAGAAGAAAAAACATAAAACACATAGGGCAGTGATGGCAAACCTTTTTTTCCTCGGGTGCTGAAATAGTGCGCGCATGCGCTGTCACACGCGCGTGCGTGCCCACACCCATAATTCAAAGCTGCCCACTCGCCCCTCCCCCCCGAGCATGCGTGCGCGACCTCCCCACTCCCCCGTTTCCCGACTTCCAGTGGGCCTGGTAGGCCCGTTTTTCACCCTCCTCGGGCTACAGAGGCTTTCTTGGGGCTTGGGGAGGGCGAAAATGTTCCCTCCCGTCACCCCGGAGGCCCTCTGGAGGCTGAAATCGCCCTCCCAGAGCCTCCGCGTGAGCTAAAAATCAGCTGGCGGGCATGCACATGTGCGCTGGAGCTGAGCTAGGGCAATGGCTCACGTGCCCGCAGATATGGCTCCGCGTGCCACCTGTGGCACGCGTGCCATAAGTTCGCCGTCACGGACATAGGGAGTAGTCATTCATAATTCATACATATCCATTAAAAAATCATAGGAAATCATGTGAAACGTTTTTACAGCATTCTCTACCCTGGACCTGAAATGACACTTAATCAACTAGTCAAAAGCTAAGCACTGTTTTTTCACTGAGAAATCCTGAGGAATATTTCAAAGCTATTTAGTTGCAGAAATAAGTTTGCTCATTTCCTTCCTGTGTCCATCCCAGTCGGTTTACATCAGTGTTTCCCAACCTTGGCAACTTGAAGATGTCTGGACTTCAACTCCCAGAATTCCCCAGCCAGCATTCGCTGGCTGGGGAATTATGGGAGTTGAAGTCCAGACATCTTCAAGTTGCCAAGGTTGGGAAACACTGGTTTACATGGTAGTTGGGGTGGAGAAACAAATGGGCCTCGGTTTTCTTCTGTTCTTAAAAAAGGAGAAAAATGATACATTCATTTCTGCTCCCTCCTCACCCGCTGTTGTAAATAGCACCATTGGACAATGGCAAGCATCTCTAGTTGGAAGAAAATATTTGTGGCTCAGAGATATAATGTAGGGTCCTTGGTGCTCTCTGAGCTTGGTTGTTTTTCTTGCAGACGTTTCATAACCCTACTTGGTAACATCATCCGTGTTAGAAGGGAGTGAGTAAACAAATGACGTTACCCGGTTAGGTTGTGAAACGTCCGCAAGAAAACAACCAAGCTCAGAGATCATCAATCACCCTACATTAATCTCCACAGACATTTGGGGCCTAGAGAATACTGGACATGGGACTTGACCTTCACAGAACGTTCTCTTCAAGTGACCCAGGGATTTTTGTACTCTTGACCTACCATTGAGTAAGAGTGAATTGGGTGGCCATATAAATTTTCTTAAATAAACTTGTAAACTGTAACTTGTTGCTTGTATCCTTACAAATTATTAATATTGATTGTTTCCTGATTGCTTATTTGAACCCTATGACAATCATTAAGTGTTTTTTACCTCATGATTCTTGACAAATGTATCTTTTCTTTTTATGTACACTGAGAGCACATGCACCAAAGACAAATTCCTTGTGTGTCCAATCACACTTGGCCAATAAAGCAATTCAATTCAATTCAATTCAATTCAAAATAAATAGATAGTTATTTGATTGCCTTCTAATAAACTCCTCCAATTCCAATCTGTCATTTGTCAACTCGCAAAGCTTTCCTGACCTGCTCCCAAGTTGCCATAGGCAGGGGGATGGGGAACCGAGCCTCGCAGCTGCATCGAGGAATTCACACCTCAGTCGAAACAAAACATATCCTAGCTGGCCAAAGTCAAGGCCATCTCCACAGAAACCAGTAACAGCCGGAGGGAGTGACTTCTACGACCCGCGAAATTGCTTCGTTGGGGAATGTGACTGATGACACACCTTGGGGGGAGCGGGAAACAGGGTCAGAGGCAAGGCGCAAATTGAGTGAAGTCAGAGCTGGCTTCACTTGGTCCGTGCCGACATGGCGCTCCTAATAAACAACTGGATTTTTCTTGAAACTTTGCTTGAGGCTCCTGCTGTCATTAGGGCATCGGTCGGAACCCTGACATCACTAGAAATTAGATAAGACTCACTGCATGAATGGGTGTTTTGAATTAATTAATCAATTTGATTAATTAGCACACACCACATATTACATTCTGGTAAGTTATTAATTATTACAGGAAAACAGTTTTCCTTACTCCCATCATGTACAGGTAGTGCTTGACTTACGACCACAATTGGGACCAGAATTTCTGTTGCTAAGCAAGCTGGCTGCTAAGTGAGTCATGCCCAATTTTAAAACCTTTTGTTGCCACGGTTGTTTTCCCGTGGACTTTGCCTGATGGAAGCCGTCTGCGAAAGTCTCAAATGGCAAACCCATGATTGCTGAATTCATCGTAAACACGTGCCACTTGCCAAACACCTGAATATCGATCACAAGTTTTTCAGTGTTTTTTGAACGGTCCCTAAATGAATGGCTGTAAGTTGAAATCCCCCCCCCAGTCAAAGTTTTATCTGATGGAGACAGGAGTTGTGTGCTATGTACCAGCAACAGGAATCTGTGCTTCAGGTGCTTGCTGGGTTGGATGCAGCCGTACTGGGGTCCTTCGTTATATATTGTGCCCGTTGGGTCAAAGAACGGGACGTAGCCATCCTTCCCAGTGCAGAGATAGACTTTTTCCAGCTGCAGCTTGTAGGCGGAATTGAGATTTTGCTCCGGGTTCCACATCACTCGGCCATACAGGATTTGACCTGAGGGGGAAAAAATACATTTGAGATCAGGCAGATGCAACAAATGTCCAATAGAATAACAAGAGTTAGAAGGGACCTGGGAGGTCTTCTAGTCCAACCCCCTGCTTAAGCAGGAGACCCTATACCCATGATAGCGAACCTATGGCACGCGTGCCACACATGGCACACAGAGCCCTCTCTGCGGGCATGCAAGCCGTCGTCCCAGCTCAGCTCCACCACGCATGCGCGCACGTCTCCCACCGGCCAGCTGGTTTTGGGGTCTAAGCCGCGCAAGTGCGGGGCGCATGCGGGAGATGTGTGCGCATGTGTGTGTGGGGAGTGGGGAATTGCACGTTAATGCGCAGGGGCAGTGCATGCACACGCAGGGCAAATGCGGAGGGTCGTGCGTACGTGCGCTGGGAGGAGCACACGGGGGAGTCGCATGTGCATTGCATTATGGGTGTGTGCGCATGCACGCTTTTGGCACGCAGCGACGAAAAGGTTAGCCATCACTGCCCTATACCATTTCAGACAAATGGTTGTCCAATCTCTTCTTAAAAACTTCCAGTGTTGGAGCACAATTTCTGGAGGCAAGCCGTTCCACTGGTTAATTGTTCTGACTGTCAGGAAATTTCTCCTTATTTCTAGGTTGCTTCTCTCCTTGCTTAGTTTCCATCCGTCGCTTCTTGTCCTGCCTTCAGGTGCTTTGGAGAATATGTTGGCCCACCTCTCACCTTAGTGGCAGCCCCTCAAATATTAGAAGACTGCTATCATGTCATCCCTAGTCCTTCTTTTCATTAAACTAGACATACCCAATTCCTGCAACTGTGCGATTCCTGCACCAAAAGGACAAATATCCGGAGAAGGGACTCTTAGTCCCGATGCTAGCAAGAAAATGGCTGCATTGCTCAACGGGAGAGGAGACCTGAATTAGAAATTTGGCATTATGATAGAAGATGTTAGACAACGAGAAAATGCCTCGAACCTGTGCCACACCAAACTTTCCCAGCGTACTCCCTCACCTTATGCTGGTGTTGCCAATCCCCCAGTTCCCCTGCCCAGATGGGCATCAGCTTGGAATTCTGGGACTTATATCAACTTAACTTCCCGAACACTTGGTGATTTTTATTGAAGCAAGGTTTGAATGAAAAGAGGCCGAGTTGAAGCTCAGCTAAAGCATTCTTGTGCATAATCACAGCCCAACGTTTAATACAGACATATTTTAGATATTACCCCGTCCTACTTTATAGCGCATATATACATATATTAAGCATACATTAATATATTAAGCATGCATTAAATATTACCCTGTCCTGCTTCATGGGATATATATGCATATGTTTAACATATATATATATGTATTATCATAAATACATATATTCCAATATTAAATATCTATTACACATTATCCTCGTGCATTGCAGGAAGTTTACTTATACGGCTTCCTGCAAAACACACTGCTAAGCAAGAAGGAACCAGCAAGTGAGATGGGTGGCATACAAATTTAATAATATTAAAAAGAAACTCTATAGTTTAATAAAATGAACATCATATAAATAGGGTCCTTCTAAAATCTCCTAAAGAGTGTTATGCCCAACCAATCAGTTGCCGTTTTACTTCTGCAATTCAACCTAGGCTATTTTCCCACAGAACATTTCTCTTACCTTCCCTGCTGTTTTCTTGCCATTCCCCTGGAGAACTCTATAAAGGTTCCCCTCGCACATATGTGCTAGTCGTTCCCGACTCTAGGGGGCAGTGCCCATCTCCGTTTCTAAGCTGAAGAGCCAGCGCTGTCCAAAGACGTCTCCGTGGTCATGTGGCCGGCATGACTAAACGCCGAAGGCGCACGGAACGCTGTTACCTTCCCACCAAGGTGGTCCTTATTTTTCTACTTGCATTTTTAACGTGCTTTCGAACTGCTAGGTTGGCAGAAGCTGGGGCAAGTAATGGTAGCTCACTCCGTTATGCGGCGCTAGGGATTCGAACCACTGAACTGCCGACCTTTCTGATCGACAAGCTCAGCGTCTTAGCCGCTGAGCCAATCTCAAAACACAAATCGTACCTTTGGAAAAAGCTCCTTTGTAGTCCATCTCGGCCATCGACATCTCAGTTTTAGTTGGGTCCATGAGAAAAACTTTTTCATTATTGCAGAGTTGAAACTCCGTGTTTAGGGAATACACGACGGGAACCGGGCGGTTAGTCTGCTGAAAGGCAATTGGGATCAAAAATCTATACGGGGAAGAAAGGGAATAGAGAAATAAGGCCACAGAAGTAATAATGCCAGGAATATTCCATCGTTGTTATTTCCCCCTCTAATCGTTTTTTAAATTTCTCCGGTATTTTAGGAATTTCCGCTTCTTCCAAATATTGCTTTGTTTTATCTTCTGCAATTATTCATTGTTTATATAATTCCTCATAATATTCCCAGGCAATTTTCCCCCCTCCTCATTCTGATATTGTAGAATCGCCCCCTCCCACATCTTCCAGTTGTTTAATCCGTCTTTTTTCTTTCTCCTTTTTCATTTTATATGCCAACCATCTCCTGGTTTGTTCGCATGCTCAAAAAAAATGTCTGTTTAGCTGTTTTTATTTTCACTGCCACCTCTTTTTTTTTCTTAATCAGTGCAGATTATCTTTTGTCCTACTTGGATAAAACTTTGGATTTGCTAATACATTAAATCAGATTAATCTAGGAGGAGATTAACGCTTCAAAGCCAAAGGAACACGGTTCCAGTTTCCCAACCAAGCTCCTGTCAGCTCCTCCAGGGTAAGCGACTAGCATTGTTGCCACTTTGAAGGTTGACATATACTGTAAGCACATACCAGGGAGTCCTTGACATATAACCAAAACTGAGCTCAAAAATTCTGTCGTTAAGAGAGACAGTTAAGGCCCCTATTTTACAACCTTTCTTGGCCCAGTCGTTTAGTGAATCACTGCCGTTGTTAATTTAGTAACACAGCTGTGAAATGAATCTGGCTTCCTCAATGACTCAATTGTGGTCCTAAGTCAAGGATTAGCTATACCAGGGGTGTCAAACTCAAGGCCTGGGGGCCAGATGCGGCCTACAGGGTGCTTAGATCTGGCCCATGGGGCCGCCCTGGAAACAGCAAAGAACTGGCCTGTGGTGCCTCTGCCAGCGAAAACGGAGCTTGGGAGGTCCGCCTACGGCCCTCCCAAGCTCCGTTTTCGCTAGCAGAGGATTGTAGGAGGTCGTCGCAGGCGAAAACGGAGCTCGGGAGCCTGTTTTGGCTGGCAAAGTGCTTGGGCCACCACAGATGCCCTCAACACAAGTGAACATCGAGCTGGCTATGCCCACCCGGCCCCCCAAGGTCAAAAACAACCCTGATGCGGCCCTCAGTGAAATCGAGTTTGACAGCACTGAGCTGTACTATTTTGCCTGGATGATGACGAAGCATCTCTTTGTCCTCCTGATAAAGATTCCATGAATATACATTCAAAGGTAGGAGTGAAGGATCAACCTCTACCCTTTGATCCAAAGCAGTAACACAGAGGAAAAAAAAGAAAGAATCTGCGTTAGTGGCAGAAGAAAGAATGTGGGAAGGGAACGTGAAGATATGCGGCGGCTGAACTAATCACAACTTGGCCCAGGGACCAAAGCCTGCAATCAAGATTGGAATTTTTATCTTTTAGCTTCAGGAATAGTAGCTTAACCTCCCTTGGCGAATTGCCCTTAGGGCAGCCCTGTCAAAGGATCAAAGGAAACCCCAAAGACATCCCATTAAGCAAGTCCAGGGCTAAGGAAGCAACCACGGTGGCGCAGTGGTTAGAATGCGGTACTGCAGCTAATTCTGCTGATTGCCGGCTGCCAGCAGTTTGGCAGTTCGATCCTGACCTGAGGTTGACTCAGCCTTCCATCCTTCCGAGGTAGGTAAAATGAGGAGCCAGATTGTTGGGGCCAATAGGCTGAACTCTGTAAACCGCTTAGAGAGGGCTGGAAAGCACTGTGAAGCGGTATATAAGTCTAAGTTCTATTTGGGAGATTACAAATGACATGTTTTCTTAACCACAATCACAGTGCCTTCTCCTCTAATCTTATGTTCTTTCCCCAGTACAGGTAGTCCTCAACTTATGACCATAATTGAGCCCAAACTTTCTGTTTTTTTAAAGTGAGTTTTGCTCCATTTTACAAGCTTTCTCGCCATAGTTGTTAAGTGAATCGCTGAAGTTGTTAACTTAGTGACACGGTTGTTAAGCGAATCTAGGTTCTCCACTGACTTGGCTTGTCCTTCCTTCCTTCCTTCCTTCCTTCCTTCCTTCCTTCCTTCCTTCCTTCCTTCCTTCCTTCCTTCCTTCCTTCCTTCCTTCCTTCTCCTTTCTTCTTCCTTCCCCTTTCCTTCTTTTTCCTCCCTTGCTCTCTTCCCATCTTCTCTTCTTTGTCTTTGTCCTTCCCCTTTCCACCTTCGCCTTTCCTGTCCCTTCTTGAATGCTCAAATTTCTCCTTTTGTTTTGTTTTGAGTTTGTTTTGCTAGCCCTCTGCCAGAGAAAACAGAGCCGATGGGGGGGGGGAAGAGGGGCTGCACGCAGTCCTCCCAAGCTCCGTTTTCACTGTCAGAGGCACGGTGGGCTGGTCATTCTCTGTTTCCAGGGTGGCCCCGCGGGCCAGATTTAAGCACCCCGAGGGCCGGATCCGGCCCGCGGGCCTTGAGTTTGACACCCCTGTCCTAGAAGATCTTTACAGGATCACAAGCAGGGGTGAAATTCAGCAGGTTCTGGAGAACCGGTAGCGGAAATTTTGAGTAGTTTGGAGAACCGGCAAATACCACCTCTGGCTGGCCCCAGAGTGGGGAGGGAATGGGGATTTTGCAGTATCCTTCCCCCAGGAGTGGGGAGGGAATGGGGATTTTGCAGTATCCTTCCCCCAGGAGTGGGGAGGGAATGGGGATTTTGCAGTATCCTTCCCCCAGGAGTGGGGAGGGAATGGGGATTTTGCAATATCCTTCCCCCAGGAGTGGGGAGGGAATGGGGATTTTGCATTATCCTTCCCCCAGGAGTGGGGAGGGAATGGGGATTTTGCAGTATCCTTCCCCTGCCATACCCACCAAGCCACGCCCACAGAACTGGTAGGGAAAATTTTTGAATTTCAACCCTGATCACAAGGATGTATTGTTTTAAATTCTTCCTGCTTACATTCCATCAGTCATGTATAATTGCCTAGACACTGATGTCTTCTCTTTAAGCACATCCTCTTACAATTCCTCCGGATAATAGCCCTCCGCCTGATTACTGTTAATATTTCAACCTCCTCATCACGAAAGCTCCTCAGATGTTCCCCTACTATTGTGTCTCTAATTGTCCCTATTTGTATTCTCCTTGTTGACTTTAAGATTACTTATGCGCAAGAAATGCACGCAAACCTGTACCACTGTAGAGGAAGATGATGTAGCAAGCTGCTAAACCTCTTCCAATTCCAGAATTTAAAACAAAGTATTATAGCCTTTGGCCCTTTCTGCGCATGCTGAAAATGTCCCCCTTTTTTGGGGGGGGTCTTTAAATAGTGACGCTTATCTTCAGGCACGAAACAACATAAGCATCTACTTACTTTTCTGCAGCATGAGCAGTGCAAGGTAATGGCTTATCTCCTGGATCAACCCAAGATTGTGTGGGTTGGACTGTACATGGTATTAAGGAGATGGTATATTCTCCGGAATAATCTTTCCTGAAAGCAGAAATAAAGTACTGCCGTTAGTGTAGAGCCGAGGTGGCGCAGCGGTTAGAGAGCAGTATTGCAGGCCACATTAGCTGACTGTGATCCGCAGGTCAGCGGTTCAAATCTCACCGGCTCAGGGTTGACTCAGCCTTCCATCCTTCCAAGGTGGGTAAAATGAGGACCCAGATTGTTGGGGGCAATATAAATATACATTGCTTGCTGGTGTAAACCGCTTAGAGTGCTTGCACTGTGAGGCGGTATATAAATCTCACAAACTAAATAAATAAATAAATAATAGTGCATTGAACTGCAAGCTTTTCCCTTGTGGATATCTTTTCAAAAGGCAACTGGACTTTTTTTCCCCCTTGAAGACGTTTTGCTTCTCTTCCAAGAAGCTTCTTCGGTTCTGACTGAATGGTGGGGAACTTCAGTCAGAACTGAAGAAGCTTCTTCGATGTGAGGCGAAACGTCTTCAAGGAAAAACAAAGAAAGTCCAGTTGGCTCTTGAAAAAGCACCTTTGGGACAACCACGACCATGGATGACTGACAATCTCCACCGACCAGGGGTCTGCAACCTTAAACACTCAAAGAGCCATTTGGACCCATTTCCCACAGAAAAGAAAACACCGGGAGCCACAAAACCTGGGTGGGCGTGGTCAACTCGATGTCACTCACTCCCACCCAGTCACATGACCCTCCTAGCCACGCCTACCCAGCCGGTCATTAGGGCAGACAACTGGTTGTTAAAAAACACTGGGAGTCACAAAACCCTTTGACCCTCCCTCCCCCTCCCAATCCCTCCACTCTCTGTGTATCTCTCTCACTCTCCCCCCTCTCCCCCCTCTGTGTGTGTGTGCGTGTGTGTGTCTCCATCTCATCCCCACCGTTGTCTTTACCTTCTCAGGCTAGGCAAGGAGTGACTGGGAGGGGAGGGCAAGGGGCAGGGCCAGTCAGTGATGGGATCACCCGATAGGGAGCCACAGCAGAGGGCCCAAAGAGCCGCATGCGGCTCTGGAGCCGCAGGTTGCAGACCCCTGCCATAGACATTTAGTTCCTTGTGGTTAGTTGATCACGAGATGTGGGGGAAGGTGAACCAAATAAAACACAGCACGCAGACAGAGAGTAGGCTTATGAATTAAAGACGGAGATACAGGTAATCCTTGACTTATAATGCAATTCATTTAGTGACCATTGAAAGTTACAACGGTACTGAAAAAGGTTGACTTTACGAGCCTTTTTCACACTCACGATCATTGCAGCCTCCCTACAATTACGTGATCGAAATTCATACGCTTGACAATTTATTCTACCTCCCCCCTGCGCTTCCTTCTCCCACCTCCGCCCATCTTTCTAATTTCATATTATTATTTAAATTCTTTAAAAAAGAGTACTTTAAATTTAATTTAATATTATTTGAATTATTATTAAAAAGCAATGCTTATCCCTTTACTACAGGTAGTCCTCGACTTACGACCACAATTGAGCCCAACATTTCTGTTGTTAAGTGAGACATTTGTTAAGTGAATGTGGCCTCCTCTTACGACCTTTCTTGCCACAGTTGTTAAGTGAATTGCTGCAGTTGTTAACATTAGTAACACAGTTGTGAAGTGAATCTGGCTTCCCCATTGACTTGGCTTGTCAGAAGATCACAAAAGGGGATCAACAGGGTAACAGTCATAAATATGTGTCAGATGCCAAGCATCTGCATTTAAAAAAAAAACATGACATAACATACAAACATACAATATTAGGAATCTTAGTTCCTATCTTAATTATAGCTGAATATCAGTCCACAAAATTTCATATACATATTTATCATTCCTTTCTATATCTATCTATCTATCTATCTATCTATCTATCTATCTATCTATCTATCTATCTATCTATCTATCTATCTATCTATCTATCTATCTATCTATCTATCTATCTGCCTGTCCGTCCATCCATCCATCCACTCACCCATCCATCCATCCATGCATGCATGCATCCATCATCCATGCATGCATGCATGCATCCATCCATGCATATTTCCATGCATCCATCATCCATGCATCCATCCATCCATCTATCCATCCATCATCCATCCATGCATCCATCATCCATCCATCATCCATCTATCCATCCACCCATCTTTCTGTCCACCCACCCACCCACCCACCCACCCATCCATCTTTCTATCCACTCATCCACTCATCTTTCCATCCATCTTTCCATCCATCTTTCCATCCATCCATCGTATCTCCTTGGACCACGATAGCAACTTTGGTAGCAACTTCAAAACCAATGCATCTCAAAGTTTTCCTTCATACCTGCTGTAGGAGCTGGTTGCTCTCCAGAGTTGATAAGGGGAGTCAAAAGTCTGTCCACTCCACAAGAGCTGTAGGTCAAATTCCATCCCTCCCAGGTGGTCGGGAGTCATGATAAAAGACTTGGCGTTTGGCAGAGTGTGGTGTTCCATCACAAAATGCCCTGTGCAGACGGGAATAAGCAGGTTCATTGTCATAAAGTCCAGATTTCTTTGTGGGGAAAGAGCAAATGGCCTTGAGGAAAGGGAGGAAGAGCTGCCACCAAAGCAACAATCCGATAAAAAGTGGCCTGAGCCCTAGCCAAGAAATTAAGTTCCTTGTCTTGGGTAGATGGGCAGCTATACGTATTTGAGATATAAATAGATAAAATTAATCTGAGTAAACCAGTGGTGGGTTCCTACTGGTGCGGTCCACTCTATAGCACCGGTAGCGGCCCGCTGGTGACATCACAGTACCGGTGCAGTCGGTTGCCGGTGCCTGGGTGGCGCCATTTTTAAAAATAAATAAATAATTTTTTAATTTTTTTTTCTTCTGCGCATGCCCAGAAGCCGAGCTTCCGGCACTGTGCATGCACTGCCTTCCTACCCCACAGTGAGTCCAAGCAGGGGGAGATGGCTGAGGGAGCGCGTGAGACGCTGAAAGAACGGGCAGCAGGAGCTATCTCCATTCCCCTCCCTTCAGCAGTCCGAGTAGCCACGAATGCGCGGTGATGATCCTAGGCATTTTTGCACGTTCGAGGCTTCTTGAGCTGCTGAGGGGAGGGGGAACGGGCGGCAGGAGCCTAGGATCATCGAATGGGGAGAAGCATTCAGGCCGGACGGAGCCTCCTAGAAGAACCACTGCCGAGGTCTTGCTGCTCCCACTGCGGGGGGCTGCATTGCGGGTGGGCAATGCCCCTCCGCTTCTCTGGCCGCTGCCAAGCTCCCAAGGCCCACACCCACCTGGTCACATGACTGGCAAGCCACATCCACAAAATAAGCCATGCCCACAGAGTGGTAGTAAAAAAATTAGGAAACCGCCCCTGGAGTAAACGTCTTAGGCAAGCCCTTCCATAGTTCACACAAAGACAAAGGGAGGGAGGCATCTCTGGAGATTCCACCCCAGCGCTGTTTGGGCACGCAAGGCTTTCCCTTCCTCCCAGCTCCGTTTGGGGAAAGGAGGCTTCCCCCCCTCCCACCGCTGTTTGGGGATGTGAGGCCAAAACAGGGGTCGCGTGCGCATACGCGGGGGGTCATGCATGTGCAGGGGGCGGGATGTGTGGGAGGGGCATTGCATTATGGGTGTGAGCACTCACGCACGTGCGACAGTGCACACGTGCACAGTTTCGGCACCCAAGGGAAAAAAGGTTCGCCATCACTGGTCTAAGCGCTATTGCTATTGTTTCAGAATTCTGTTTTCAGAATCGTAACTCTACACGGTCCAGTGTTCGTACACTGATGCTCATCGCAATGTAGCTTTTGGGGAAAAAAAATCAATGCGTGTTGGGGTACAATTCCAGAATAGAATGCTTCCCTCCCACTATTTAAGAAATAGGGTTTCCTGCGTAAGCAGGGGGTTGGACTAGAAGACCTCCAAGGTCCCTTCCAACTCTGTTATTCTATTCTAGAACCAACCAACACCCAACACATCTGGAATACCAAGGCAGAAAAAATTGGACATCCTTGGTTAGTTGGAATGATTCACCTCTGAACTTGGCGTGAGTTTTGAACTCAATGACCAGCCGACCATCATCTCGGATGTAGATCCTGATGATCTGGAGTTTGGCTGAAAGGACGCTGTCCGTCTGTATACCTGAAGGAGAGAGAGAGAGAGAATGCCAACGGTCTGGATTTCCTTAACAGACGATCACGGATTAGTCATCACATCGCCCCGCTCCCTCGGCTGGAGTCCACTTCCGGTAGGTGGAGAACACCAAGGAAGTTCTCAAGAAGCCACTTGGCCAAACTGAGGGCCACTTAGCATCTCAGGGGTGCTACAGTTCCCCCTTTCAACCCCCGTGTCATGGAGAAAACAAAGCTAGCCCCCTACCTGTTCTCCAGAGAATGGTGTCATAGAAGAAGGAAAACTCCATCTCCGTGTGATGCTCAAGAGAGGCCCAGCCTCTGGGTGCAGTTACGTAAACGTAGGAGACGTAAAGTGGGACATGGACTGTCAAGAACGACTGAGCTGAATCCCGAACCTGTCATCACAGAAGGAAAAAAGTGCTGTACAGTTTTTACATACCATCCGGCCTTTTTGTACAGCAGAGGGACCAATCTGGCTCGCCAATGCCCCTCTCTCCAGCCCGTAAATAGTAAACATTTAGTGTTTACTATCTCTAGCCTCCAATTCCATAATATGCTTTTACATCTTGGACACGGAGATTCCTTGGACACAGAGATGGATGACGTATAAATAATAATAATAATAATGAAATGAAATGAAAAGAGAGAGAGAGAGAGAGAGAGAAAGAAAGAAGAAAGGAAGAAAGAAGAAAGGAAGAAAGGAAGAAAGAAAGAGAAGGGAGAGAGGGTGGGAAGGAAGGAAGGAAAAGAAAGAAAGAAAGAAAGAAAGAAAGAAAGAAAGAAAGAAAAAAGAAAAGAGGAAAGAAAGAAAGAAAGAAAGAAAGAAAGAAAGAAAGGAAGGAAGGAAGGAAGAAAAAAAGAAAGGAAGGAAAGAAAGAAAGAAGGAAGGAAGGAAGGAAGGAAGGAAGGAAGGAAGGAAGAAAAAGAAAGAAAGGAAGGAAGGAAGGAAGGAAGGAAGGAAGGAAGGGGGAGGGAGGGAGGGAGGGAAGGAAGGAAGGAAGGAAGGAAGGAAGAAAGGAAGGAAGGAAGGAAGAAAGGGGGAGGGAAGGAAGGAAGGAAGGAAGGAAGGAAGGAAGGAAGGAAGGAAGGAAGGAAGGAAGAAAGAAAGAAAGAAAGAAAGAAAGAAAGAAAGAAAGAAAGAAAGAAAGAAAGAAAGGGGGAGGGAGGGAGGAAAAAAGGAAGACAGGATTTATTTTTTTTCTCATTCACATGAAGCGCCAAACTATTTCTTTCCCTGTTCAGGAGAGGGAAATTTAGAAGCAATAAAAGAAAATGAAAATCTTATCATTCTACTTTATTGCTGATTAATAATAAGTATGCATGACCAGGCCTTCTTATCTTTCCCTGGTAGCAGATGATAATGATTATGATCATAATTAGGGCGCTGCGTAAAGAGGTTTTTCAGAGCTATTAATATTTCAGGGAAATCTAGGTCCTTCATCCCCTGAATATCACAGACAGAAGCCTTTTCGTGCATTCTGCTAAAATTAGAGCCATGCTTGGGTGCTGCACATAGAACCATGCTTGGGTTCTGCACATATATTGTACTAGTACTAGTACTTGGACTTACTGTATATACCGCTTCACAGTGCTTTACAGCCCTCTCTAAGCGGTTTGCAGAGTCAGCCTATTGCCCCCAACAATCTGGGTCCTCATTTTACCCATCTCGGAAGGATGGAAGGCGGAGTCAACCTTGAGCCGGTGAGAATTGAACTGCTGGCGGTCGGCAGAGTCAGCCTGCAACACTGCACTCTAACCAGTGCGCCACCACAGCTCTTACCCCTGAATGCCCCCCTGAACAGAAAGGGAGGTCAACCTCCATTCAATTAATGCCAGATTCTTCACACCCAGGGCAGCCTCTGCTCATTCACAGACTTCTAATGGGAAAACCAGACAGCTGAGTCAGGGAAGGCCTGGTGCAGATGGACTTAAAGATGACGGCCATCATTTGGCCACTTCCTCCCCTGTTTTATTTATTTAGTTATAAAATGTCTTGGCTGCCCGTCTTACCATAAGATAACTCTGGGGCTGCTTACAGACATAAAAAACCCCACATCTGCATTAAAACCCGAATAAATTAAAACCAGAAATAATAATAATAATAATAATAATAATAATAATAATAATAATAATAATAATAACAACAACAACAACAACAACAACAACAACAACAACAACAACAGAGTTGGGAGGGACCTTGGAGGTCTTCTAGTCCAACCCCCTACCTAGGCAGGAAATCCTACACTACTTCAGACAAATGGTTATCCAACATCTTCTTAAAAACCTCCAGTGTTGGAGCACCCACAACTTCTGGAGGCAAGCTGTTCCACTGGTTAATTGTTCTCACTGTCAGGAAATTTCTCCTTAGTTCTAGGTTGCTTCTCTCCTTGATTAGTTTCCACCCATTGTTTCTTGTCCTGCCCTCAGGTGCTTTGGAGAATAGCTTGACTCCCTCTTCTTTGTGGCAGCCCCTGAGATATTGGAAGACTGCTACTGATATCATGTCACCCCTAGTCCTTCTTTTCATTAAACTAGACATACCCAATTCCAGCAACCGTTCTTCATATGTTTTAGCCTCCAGTCATGTTCTATTATCCTTCAGGTGAATTTACAATAGGAACCAACATGCCAGTGTCATTTCTGTGTTTCCCATATAAAAAGCATTACCTGGAAGTCTGCAGTGACGGATCCTCCACAGACATCAATTAACTCTGTCATGTCATAGTATGCGTCAAATGTCCAAATGCAGCTCTTCAGGTTGAGGTGTTTGTAAAACTGGATCGTCTTTGGTTCTCTCACGTTGGGATCAAACTGGTACGGCCGGTCATATCCAGGGCCCAAAATGATATTATTGTACGTCACTTCATCTAGAAATCCAGCTTCTGGGTTGGAAGTAATAAATACAGAGCAAAATTTCAATAATAATTTAGCCACGTCGAACCTAGAATTACTGGTATATATAACAGAATTGGACCTTGGAGGTCTTCTAATCCAACCCTCAGCTCATGCAGGAAACCCTAACATTTCAGACAACTAGTTATCCAATCTCTTCTTAAAAACTTCCAGTGTTGGAGCATTCACAACTTCTGGAGGGAAGTCATTCCACTGATCAATTGTTCTCACTGTCAGAAAATCCCTCCTTAGTTCTAGGTTGTTCTCTCTTTGCTGAGTTTGTCACATGGTGAATATTGTCAGTTGTATGTCTATGCAGGGTGATGCACCCCTATCCTAATATTATGGTACATTCCATTACAAGCAGGACACGTGATGTGATCTTATGCGCATGTGAGCATTTCTAATTCTCCATTCTTTTTCTTGTGGTTTGGATCTGACCGGGAGCGGTCGCATTTAATTAGCAAGAATGTAATTATTCAGAATTTATTGTTTTTGTACCGAAATAAATATTTTCTATTAGACTTTTAACTTCGGCTTTATTTCTAAATGTCTGAGTTCCGAGAGAAAGATCAACATCGCCTCTATGGAGATTTATTCTCCTTAACAGAGTTTCCATCTATTGCTTCTTGTCCTGCCTTCAAGTGCTTTGGAGAATAGCTTGACTCCCTGTTCTTTGTGGCAGTCCCTGAGATATTGGAACACTGCTATCATGTCTCCCCTGGTCCTTCTTTTCACTAATTAGACATACCCAATTCCTGATTCTTCATATGTTTTAGTCTCTAGTCCCCTAATCATCCTGGTTGCTCTTCTCTGTATTCTTTCTAGAGTCTCAACATCTGTTTTATATTATGGCGACCAAAATTGGATGCAATATTCCAAGTGTGGTCTTACTAAGGCATTATAAAGTGATGGTAACAGCAAAGTAACAAAATATTTAGGATTTTGACAGCTCTGTGACAAATAAATAAGTAAGCAGCTGTTTCCAGACTCAGATCTAAACTGATCATTGGACACACAGAATATTTGTTTAGAGCATCTAATTTTACAGAACGTTGCAGCTGTTGATTGACTAACTGCTATCTCACTTTCATTGCTCTTGGGGTAGTACTACCAAGCTCCAAGTAATTAGATAGCCTATCTTACAGTCGTTTAACAATGACAGGTGGCAAGAAAGAACACTGCAGGTTTTTTTTTAATAAAAATAAAAATACACTCAAATATACCGATTTCTTTGAAAGCAGGGCAGAAAGAAAAAAGAGAAGAGAAAGCTAAACTGATTGACGTATCCAACCAAGTAAGAAAGTTTTTAGTTGTTTTTTTAAAAATAAATCTTCTATGTGATGCCTCTAGAGCAGCGGTTCCCAACCTTCCTAATGCCGCACCCCGCGCCCCGCCCCTGCGCCCCCACTGTGACCCACCCCGCTGCTGCCATTTGGGTTCTTTTATCCTCTGCGCATGCGCAAAGAGTGCTGCACATGCGCAGAGGGTAAAAGAACCCAAATGGTGGCGTCCGGGCGAAGTCTCCAGATCCGGGTGAGGTCTCTGCTCGCTTCGCGTGTTGCCTCTGGGAGCTTTTCGAGCCCCGTTGCGAAAGGCGTGCATGACTTCGGCAGGGCCGGGACGGGCGGCTGCCCGGAGAGAGCCACCCCCTTCGCAGAGTCTCTCCCGTCTACCTGTAGTGTTTGGGGCAAAGGTAGGCTCTCTCTGGGCAGCCGCCTGTCCCAGCCCCGCCAAAGTCGCGCACGCCTTTTGCAGGGGTGAAATGCTCCCAGTTCGTTCTTGCCTGTCGGTTGTCGCAGAGCCGATGGAGACAGTGGTGGTCGCGGCGCGGGGCTTCCCCCGCCCGCTTTCCCCGCCCGCCTGGATGCCGCCATTTGAGGTCTCCACGCGGCCCATTTTGGATGCTAGGTAAGTGCAGGGCCCGCACGGAGGCTCTGGGAGGGTGAAAAATGGGCCTACCGGAAGTACTGGAAGTCCAGAAATGGGCCTGAGGAAAGCCTCCGGAGCTGGGGAGGGCGAAAACGCACCCCCCACACTGTGATGCAGGAGGCTGAGGCCACGGCCACTCAGCAACCAGGCAGAGAACCAGTTGCTAAAATTTTCAATCCTACCCCTGACCTCACTGTATACTGAAGTAGTGTTTTCCATCTTATCCCAATACAGGTTTTTATGTCTAAACAACCTAACCATTCTCTTGGTGGCAACTGTAGAAGATAGGATCATCTTTCCATCTATTAGAACTTTAGCTTGTGGTGGATATGCCATTTTCCTCCAGTCCTGGGCACTGTTTCCAAGACCATTCTAGTTGGGGTGGTGGGAGATCTGTTATTTTCAAACCAAGCTCTTCTCTTGTAGACTCCAGGCCCAGCCCCGGATGTGCTAGACATTAAAATCTAAAAGAAGGCGAGGGAACTTCTGTAAGACCAGGATTCTACGCTGTTTTGAAGAAGAACACCTCACCTGAGATGCCTTTAAGATCTTGGATGCTGACTATATTGGAACAGACATGTTGGTGCCTATAAATCGATTCTGACAATAGGAAATGCAAGTTGTGCAGAGGTCTGGTGGAAATCAGGGGGAGCATCCCATCCTGGTGTGGAATTTGCACCGAGATGTGGATTCTGGAACAACACAGAAAGGCAGAAATTTGACGGTTATGTTGGACACGGTCCACACACTGAAAGAATATTGAGGCATACATATTAAACTCTAATCAATAAGCCAGCTGTTATTGTTGTTGTTTTGGTGCTGTTCAAAAGGCAACTTTTGAAGTGGGCTTTCTTGGGTTTTTTTTCCCCTTGAAGACGTTTCGCTTCTCATCCAAGAAGCTTCTTCAGTTCTGGCTGAATGGTGGGGGATGGAAGGATTTATATTCTTTGCAGTCATGAGCACTCTGAAGGTTGGTAGTTAACTCTCGTTGGGGCCACTTGGGAGTTTAACCGAGTGCAAATGGGTATGGAGCAGGGGTGGATTCCACTTACCTTCCCTACTGGTTCGCATCGCAACAGAAGTGCACGTTTTGCACGTGCATGCTCCTTTCGCTCGCACGCGCCCCCCGTCACATCGCGCAAATGACCCTTTGCGCATGCACAGAAGCATTATTTGCTGGCCGTGGTGACCGGAGAACCAGTTCAGGGGCGGGTGGAAATTTCTGCCACCAGTACGCGAGAACCGGTCTGAACCGGCAGCAACCCACCACTGGTATGGAGTCTCCTTGGTATTGCTAAAAGGATTGTGTTATATACAGGAGATAGGTGGTGTCGTATACAGGTAGTCCTCAACTTACGACCACAATCGAGCCCCCCCAAATCGATGGTGCTAAGTGAGAAATTTGTTAAGTGAATTCTGCCCCATTTTACGACTTTTCTTCACCTAATATTTGTTAAGTGAATCACTGCAGTTGTTAAATTAGTAACACGGTTGTTAAATGAATCTGGTTTCCCCATTGACTTTGCTTGTTAGAAGGTCTCAAAGGGTGATCACATTGCAACCGTCATAAATATGTGTCAGTTGTCAAGCATCTGAATATAAATCATGTGACCATCGGGATACTGCAACAGTCATAAGTGTGAAAAAGTGGTCATACGTGTGAAAAATGGTCATAAGCCACTTTTTTCAGTGCCATCGTAACTTCGAACAGTCACTAAGTGAAGCTGTTGTAATAGGTGGCCATGGACAGCCAACGGGCTGATTGAGAATCTCCATAGATATCGTATAAGCCAGTTGAATTTAAGTGTGCACCGTATCTGTCTCAGTCCCATTCAAATCATTGCAGATTGTGTGTTCTTCTTTTACATAATTTGGAACAACACGTACATTCTTCAACATGCCGGTAAATGAAACCCCATATTTAGATAAATATTTCCTCTGCATTTCCCCCCTCCCCCGCTATAAAATGAGAGAGATGGAAGAGAACTGGAGAAGATGGAAGACCTGAACAAATTTTTAATACAGCGAAGTTAAAGGAGGGAAGATTGAAAATAACATCTAGAGGGATTTTCGTTTTGCAGTTTTATGATCCTTGGAAAAAAATATATGACAGGTTAAGTGTGTTTAATGTAACACATTAATCAAATCTTCTTTTCTGACATTTGCTTCAACATTTTATCACCTCAGATATTCTCCTTTTTTTCTTCCTTTGCTAAAAAGATTTAAGCAGCATCATTCCATTCTTGGACTGATTGGTTACTGCTAAGAAGAAGAAGAAAGAGGAAACAATTGGAAACTGATACACGAGTTATTAGATGTGACGGGTGCACGCGCGAACGAAGCGAGTGCGCGCACACAAAACGCGCACTTCCGGCATGATGCAAACCAGTAGGGAAGGTAAGTAGAACCCACCCCTGCTTAGAACCATTCGTTTAGTGACGATTTGAAGTTACAACAGCACTGAAACAATAGACTTACAACCAGTCCTTGCACTTACAACTGCTGGCCTACACCTTTAATTGCCTTGCTTAGTCACGGAAGTTCTAGCCCCAATTGTGGCTCTAAGTTGACAATTATCTATAAGGAAGGCCTGTGTAAACTTTTATCTAAACAAGGACCTCTGATTCTCATAACTGTTATATCATAACAGCCCCCACCTTTAAACCAAAGTTTATGCTTGGCTTGCGATCCTGGCTTGTTAGAGAAAAATCTAAGTAAGGAACTTGGTCTGAATAAAATGTTAAAGGAACCACAAATAGAGGCTTCTCTTAGCTACTATTGAACAAATAATTAAGTTATGCAGGAAAACAGAGCTAACCAACCCTTTGTCACTGAAAAGCCAGATTTTATGAGAACAGGAGCTCTGCGTTTCTTGCTTTTTACCTGTTAGGGTGTTCCTTATGTTTTACATCCAGGTATTTCAAGGTGGCAATGAAAGATTGAGCCTGGAACCCCCGGGCTGTGCCAGCCACCACAGGGGTATGGCAGATGGCGCTGTCGGTCCCAATGGTGACTATATTACTCCGTAGGGGAGTGCCCACGTGGCCGACTTTATCCACGGCTTTGGTCACGCAGCGTACGTGGAATCTACGGCTGAAGTAAATGCTGTCCAGCACCTGAGAGGAGGAGGAGGAAGAGAGAGAGGGGAAGGAAGATGGAGGATGTTGAGTGGGTCTGAATATCAGCCAGGCAATGGCCCTTAGGAATATTTCCTGTTATGATTATCGTACACTGTCTTTTCGTTTGCTGACATTAAATGAATCATGGCCTTACAACCTTTTTTGTGTGTGCCGAGGTCATTAAGTGAATCACCGCCGTCATTCAGCAAACCCAGCTTTCCCCCACTGACTTTGCTTGTCAGAAGCCAGCTGGGAAGATCACAAATGGTGATGTCACCTTGGGATGTTGCATAATATCTGCCTAATACTCTTTCTTTCTTATTATTTTCCCACAACACCAACCCTGTGAGGTGGGTTGGGTTGAGAAAGCGTGGTTGGTCCAAAGTCACCCAGCTGCCTTTCATGTCTAAAGGAGACTAGAACTCACAGTCTCTTGATGATTGGCCCAAAGTCACCCAACCAGCTTTCAGGCCTAAGGCGGGACTAGAACCCTCAGTCTCCTGGTGATTGGTCCAAAGTCACCCAGCTGGATTTCAGGTATAAGGAGGAACTAGAACTCGCAGTCTCCTAGTATTTGGCCCAAAGTCACCCAGGCTTTCATGCCAAGGCGAGTCTAGAACTCACAGTCTCTTGGTTTCTAGCCTTCTTCTCTAACACTTCTCTTTATCCCAAGCAACAGGCTGTAGGAAAGAGATGGTTGAGGTCTGACCTGATTTTTTTGCAGATTTTTCTATTTTTTGCTATAATACCCAAGGATCTGAGGCCTTGGTAACTGTCATGGTCCTGTCCAATTGGCCAGGCTTTGGTGGCAATGGAACTGCACACCTGAAATGGCAGGTGAACTCACTTCTCCCTTGAAGACCCACAACATCTAAAGCAGTGTTTCCCAACCTTGGCAACTTGAAGATGTCTGGACTTCAACTCCCAGAATTCCCCAGCCAGCTGGCTGGGGAATTCTGGGAGTTGAAGTCCAGACATCTTCAAGTTGCCAAGGTTGGGAAACACTGACCTAAAGCATTAAAGATATGTGTGGTTCAGCAATTGCATAATGAAAACGTGGCCGTGGCCCTTCCCCTAAGGGATGGGACCATTGTTTGGATACTCAAATATAAATGAATAAAGTATGAATTTATGGAGGAAAGCATGACTGGCCTAAGGTCACCCGGCCAGCTTTCAGGCCTAAGGCAGGACTAGAACTCAGAGTCTCCTGGTGATTGGCCCAAAGTCAATTGTGTTTCTACAAAGAGCAAGTCGGTTAATATGATAAACTACTGCAGATTTGGAAGTAGTTGGTTGGTTTTTCTTTTCTTTTCTTTTTTGACCACTCGGTAATTGGACATTGACAATTTGAAGGGGGCACGAAAGCAGAACCTGCCCAGGACAGGTTACAAAATAAAATTGGAAGACAACAGAAAAAAGGAAGTGGCAAAACAGATGCACAGGAAGGAAGTGGCATTAGCAAAACTGACGAAGCATTTGCAATTATTTCAATGATGTGCCCTTAAGATTACTGATTAGAAAGAGAATGAATTGGTTCTTGTCAGGGAAAGAATGCAGAATTTCATTTATTTCTTGATATTTAGTTACTCCCTGACATTCTAGTTCACCGTATCATTCCTAATTTATTCAGTAGCATTTAAAATTGCAGAACGTCACCGTAACCTGTATTCAAAAGTGGTTCAGTCCAGCCAAACCTATATGCCCCCTTATCCTTCTGATGGTACGGCTCAGCATGATTCTCTATACCAGGGTGTCAAACTCAATTTCATTGCAGGCCCCATCAGGGTTGTGTTTGACCACGGAGGCCGAGTGGGTGTGGCAGAGCTGGGCGTGGACAGGGTGGATGTGGCCAGCTCGACGTCCTGAGCCCTCTGCCAGCAAAAACGGAGCCTGGGAGGGCTGCGCGCGGCCCTCCCGGGCTCCATTTTCGGCTGCGACGTCCTTCTACAACCCTCCCAGGCTCCGTTTTCAGTTGCAACGTCCTTCTATAGCCCTCCCAGGCTCCGTTTTCAGCTGCAACGTCCTACTGCAGCCCTCCCGAGCTCCGTTTTCGCTGGCAGTGGTCCTTCACTGTTTCTAGGGCAGCCCCTTGGGCCAGATCTAAGCACCCCGTGGGCCGGATCGGCCCCCGAGCCTTGAGTTTGACACCCCTGCTCAATACCTACCATGTGATTGACGCTGGTGAAAGGGGTATTGTCCGTAATGGTTTCAAAAGGGGATCTGGCTCCGTTTCCATCCGTGGGGGTAGCCACTTCCCAGCTGAACTGTATGGAGGACTGGTTGATCCCAGCCTCACCGCATCGCTCCTTCATCACCGAGTATTTGGGGAAGTGAGAATCGCAAGGGGTAACACAGACTAGGGGGTAGCCTGGAGATGGCGACTTCTTAGCTCCTGTTGTGGTTTCTTCTTCAACGTGGTCGTACTCTGACAGCGTAACCACCTGCAGGGACAACGTATGCACAGCAACAAAGATGATTAGGAGACTGGAGGCTAAAACATATAAAGAATGATTGCTGGAATTGGGTATGTCTGTGTCACGGTGTGAATATTGTCAGTTGTATGTCTATGCAGGGTGATGCACCCCTATCTAATATTATGGTACATTCCAATACAAGCAGAACACGTGATATGATGTTCATGTACGCATGTCTACATTCCTAAGCTACCATTATTATTATTCTGCCTTAGCTCTTGACCTGAACGGTCCTGTTTCTTAGCAAAGATGTAATTATTCAGGATTTATTGTTTTTGTACTGAAATAAATATTTTCTATTAGACTTTTAATCTCGGTTTTATTTCTAACTGTCTGAATTCCAAGTAAAGATCCAAATTGCCTCTATGAGATTTTATTCTCATCCTTAACATGGTAGCACTCGGACGGCTTGAATATATTTTTCCCCCAACAGTCCGGTTTAATGAAAAGAAGGACTAGGGGAGACATGATAGCAGTCTTCCAATATCTCAGGGGCTGCCACAAAGAAGAGGGAGTCAAGCTATTCTCCAAAGCACCTGAAAGCAGGACAAGAAGCAATGGGTGGAAACTAACCAAGGAGGGAAGCAACCTGGAACTAAGGAGAAATTTCCTGACAGAACAATGAATACAGGTAGTCCTCAACTTAGGACCGGCCACTTAGTCACTGTTTGAAGTTACAACAGTTCCCGAAAAAGGAACTTGTGATCCAGTTTCAAGGTTCAGGTGTTCTGGGGCCCTTTACAGTCATGTGACCGCATTTTGGGATTCAGCAACCACCCTGTCGGCCATTTGTAGTGCCCCACTGTCATGTGACCATGCTTTATGACATTTTTGCCAGAAGCCAGCGTTTTATTCCTGTTTCTGGCCAAAACTGCCACCTAGCGAGCAAAGGGCTCGTTTAACGATCACAGCATTCCCTCAACAATGTAAAATTGGTTTCAAAGTTGGGTCCAGTAACTGCTTTACAACGATCATAACCTATGACTGTAATTGCAGAGCTCAATTATGTCATAACTTGAGGACTACCTGTAAAGGCATAGCAGCCTAAGAACTTTAGAGAACCCGTGCCCCATCAGGCCAGAAGCGCACCCGGTCCAGCATTCTGTGCCACACAACAACCAACCAGGCATATTTGGGACGCCGAACTCAGCATAGGAAGGTAAAAATCTAAGTGCTATTGTTAGGAGCCCTGGTGGCGCAGTGGTTAGAATGCAGCATTGCAGGCTAACTCTGCCCACAGCCACGAGTTCAATCCTGACTGGCTCAAGGTTGACTCGGCCTTCCATCCTTCCAAAATCAGTAAAATAAGGACCCAGATTGTTTGGGGGGGGGGGCAATATGCTGACATTGTAAACAGCCCAGAGACTGCTGTAAAAAAAACTATGGAGATAAGCGGTATATAATAGCAGTTAATCTGCTATTGCTAGCGCTAATAAGCTATTCAGTATAATCAGATCATTAATCCTATTAATTAGTTCTCTTTAGAATGTAGAACTACTCAGTCCTCCAGAGTCACTTGGAGGTTTACCTCTGTAGAGATCAGCTACTAATACCTTAGGGCTAAATCTAGCCCACTAAGGAATGCCAGTTACTGAAGAGACAAGAAATGCCTCTGGAGGAAATGATGACTGTGAAAATGAGGCCTAGTGATCCTCCATTATTAAATCTGACCTGTAACCTCCATCCAAACGCTGAATTCACTGAAAAGTGGTGAGTGAGTCCATTGGTGGATGCAATGTTATAAACAGAGGGTACAGAGAATTAGATTATTCTGTTAAATAAAACACATAAGAATCAACTTTTTTTTAAAACCACATCAGGCCAGATTTCCACAATACAGGTAGTCCTCGAGTTGCGACCACAATGGAACCCAATTTTTTTGAGACATTTGTTAAGTGAATTTTGCCCCATTTTACGACCATTCTTGCCACCGTCGTTAAGTGAATCGCTGCAGTTGATAAGTTAGTCACACGATTGTTCAGTGAATCTGGTTTCCCCGCTGACTTTGCTTGTCAGAAGGTCACAAAAGGGGATCACACGACCCCGGGAAGCTGCAACCGTCATAAATATGAGTCAGTTTGCCAAGCGCCCGAATTTTGATCACGTGACCGTGGGGATGTGGCCACGGTCATAAGTGTGAAAAACGATTATGAGTCAGGTTTTTTTCCCAACGCCGTTGTAACTTCGAACGGTCAGTAAATGAAGTGTTGTAAGGCGGGGACTACCTGTGGTGTTTTGATACCTCCGTGGATGCATCGAAATGTGGAAATGGACACAGACTTTCCACAGAATAGTAACTCCCACAATTCAATTCCCACATTTTAGCTTGGGTCAATACAGGCAGTACAGATAGAGAGAAGTGACTCTCAACCTTAAGTCCATACTTCTTAAAGTTGTCAAGGCTGTGAAAGGCTAATACAGGGCCTTGAGAGACTCCGCCATTTTAGAAGATGTGAAGGATTATAATTCTCAGCCTTCCACCCCACCGCTGTCTGGCACTTCAGGAGAATTATGGTTCAATAATATCTGAAAGCCACCTGCCCTCACTCCTGATTTAAGGTTTTAGAGGAGATGAATTCAGATAATTCTAAATTAACGCTGTGTAAAACAACGGAATTAAAGGACCCAACGCCAAGGACCAAGTCCTAGTTACCAGCCCATTGCCTGTATACCAGTGGGGTTTTATTTACAGAGATTTTTTTTTCTTGATTTACAGAGCAAAAATTATGACAAATCCTCATAAACTGCTGGATGAAACTCTATTCATCATCCGCATGCACAGGCTGGTCGTTGTTTATTTAATTTGGAGCCTTTAAATCAATCCTGGTGACTGCTTGGATGAGTCCCTGCAGTTTTCGTGGCAAGATTTTTCAAAAGTGGTTTGCCATCGCCTCCTTCCTGGGTTGAGAGAGAGTGACTGGCCCAAAGTCACCCAGCTGGGTTTCATGGCTAAGACGGAACTAGAATTCACAGTCTCCTGGTGATTGGCTCAGAGTCACCCAGCTGGCTTTCCTGCCTAAGGCAGGACTAGAGTTCACTGTCTCTTTTTGATTGGCCCAAAGTCAACAAGGTTGTTTCATGCCCAATGCTAGAACTCACAGGCACCTGGTTTCTAGTATGCTGCCATGACCATTACATTCACATATCTCTCTATGCCAGATTTGGCTCACTCCATAAAAAAGCACATTAGAATCAACCCTTAGCTCGTCATTCGAGTTAAATGTTTCTTACTATAGGAGGAGCTGGTAAAATGAGGCTTCCGGCTGCTTCTTGGTCCAAAATGGTCACGATTGTGGTGGTGAGGTCCCCCAAAACGGCTTCAATGGGATCATCTGGACCCAAGACCAGAGAAAAGGATTCGTGCCACTCCCGGTCTTCATTGGACATGATCTCCACCTTAAAGAAAACATGGTCCACACCTGCAGGAAAGAACATGAATCTAAGCAAGTTATCGTTCGATAGGACCTTAAATGCACCCATTGGGCAACTGTCTGTCCGTCTGTCCATCTGTCCTTCCTCCCTCCCTCCCTCCCTCTCTCTCTCTCTCTTTCTCTCTATCTATCTATCTATCGAATTTGTATGGCGGCCCACTCACTCTCAGTGTCTCTGGGCAGCTTACCAAAATAAAATAAAATAAAAACCCAAATACACAACAATGAAAACAATAATCCCTCACCCCATCCCTCTGGCAAAAGCAATCAGTCAAAGAAGCCATTTGAGGGGCTCCATCCCACTCAGGGTTCCCCAGGCCCCTTGGCAAAACCTGGGGCTTTGCGAAAGAGTGTCAAACATCTGTGGGAATGATGTTCCAAAGGGAGGGAGCCACCACAGAGAAAGCCCTTCTTCTGGGTCCCGCCAAATATACCTCCTTAGAATAGGAAACCTGAAATATTCCCTCCCTCCCTGCTCTGGTGGGTTGGGTGGATGTTAACAGGGGAAAGATGCTGCTTCAGATAACCTGGTCGGGAAACCATGTAACAGAATAACAGAGTTGGAAGGGACCTTGGAGGTCTTCTAGTCCAACCGCCAGCACAAGCAGAAAATCCTATAACATTCCAGACAAATGCTTGTCCAATCTCTTCTTAAAAACTTCCAGTATTGGAGAATTCACAAGTTCTGGAGGCAAGCCGTTCCACTGGTTTTCACTGTCAGGAAATTTCTCTTTACTTCTAGGTTGCTAATCTCTCCTTGCTTAGTTTCCATCCGTCGCTTCCTGTCCTGCCTTCGGGTGCTTTGGAGAATAGCTTGACTCCCTCTTCTTTGTGGCAGCCCCTCAAATATTGGAACACTGCTATCATGTCTCCCCTAGTCCTTCTTTTCATTCTACACATTCCCAATTCCTGCAACCATTCTTCATATATTTTAGCAGTCCCCTAATTACCATATTTTTTGGAGTATAAGACGCACCGGAGTATAAGACGCATCTTAGTTTTTGGGGAGGAAAATGGGGGGGAGGGGATTCTGCCTACCAGATATTCTGCCTACCAGATAAGGTGTTGATCACCATCTTTAAAGCCCTTCATGGCTTAGGACCAGGATATCTTCGGGACTGCATTCTGCCTCATACTTCCCTCCGACCGGTTAGGGCCCACAGAGTTGGCCTCCTCCAGGTCCCGTCGGCCAAGCAATGCCGGCTGGCGGGCCCTAGGGGGAGAGCCTTCTCTGTGGCCGGCACCGTGCTCTGGAACCAACTACCCCCAGAGACCCGGACCATCCCCACTCTGCTGGCCTTCCGAAAAGCCGTCAAAACATGGCTTTTCCTGCAGGTGGGGGGGACAGCTTAATCCACCTGAGATTACCCCCCAAGTATGTATGATGTTGAATGGATGTTGTTGTTTTTAATATTGCTTTTTTAAAAATTTGTATTTGTTTCTTTTTAATTACATGTATTTTGATTATTCTTGTATTTTTCCCTGTTGTACGCCGCCCTGAGTCCCTTGGGAGTTGGGCGGCATATAAGAATAACAAAATAAATAAATAAATAAATAAATATTCATCTGGCTAGTCCTTAGCCTGGTTAGCTTCAGCACATTCGTTCGCTCGCTGGTTTTGAGGCTGGGGGTGGTTGGATCTATGCTTCTAAAGCACAGCTGATTGTCGGAGGGAGCAGCAATTAGAAAAGTAGGCAAAGCACGGAAGATCGCTTAGTTCGTGTTTGGGCTGAAAAACATCTTCAAAAGCACAGCTGATCGTCGGAGGGAGCTCCAATGACTAAAGCAGGCAAAGCGGGGAAGGGGTAAGAGAAGGCAGCAGCTGTTCCAGGTAGCCATTTTGGGCAGCGCACGAGCGTTTGGAGGCTGAAAATGCAACGCGCGGAGCCCAAAAACACAAGCCATTGTCAGCGGCAATCTCTGCAGCCAGGGAGAGGACGCGCGGAGGCCGAAGGGTAGGGGCCAGCGAGTGGGCAGGGCTACATTCAGAGTATAAGACGCACCCAAATTTTCAGCCTCTTTTAGGAGGGAACAAAGTGCATCTTATATTCCGAAAAATACGGGTATCTTTGTTGCTGTTCTCTGCATTCTTTCCAGAGTCTCAACATCTGTTTTATATTGTGGCGACCAAAACTGGATGCAATATTCCAAGTGTCGTCTTACCGGGGCATTATAAAGTGGTATTAACACTTTATGTGAACTTAATTCTATCCCTCTGTTAATGCAGCCATGTAGGGTTTTAAAGGTGACAACCGGCACTTTGAATTGGACTCGGAAGCAAATTGGCAGCCAATGCAGCTCCCGCAGGAGAGGTAACACATGTGCACACCTAGGCCTGCCCAAAACCATGTGGGCTGCAGCGTTCTGGACCAACTGGAGCCTCTGGATACTTTTCAAGGGCAGCCCCATGTAGAGTGCATTGCAATAGTCAAGACAGGAGGCAATTAGGGTGTTAAAGGAACGTTAAAAGCTGTTCCCACTAAAACATTCCTCCTTAAACTTGCATTCTCCTGATGAATTCTAGGAATCCAAGATCCCAGAGTCCCAATACATCTGGAGATGCTTGGTTGAGGAAGACTCCACTAACCCCTTGTGATAAAAGCAAACACAATTTTATCTCCACATCATCATTTCTCCTTTTTTTTAATATACCACGCAACCTGTCGACTGCCTGGCAGGTTTACTAACTGATGCCATGGCAAGGATTAATGGTGCCTGTCCGACTTTAATAAAAACCTACGATCCAAATATACTGCTGGTGTTCCTGCTTGCAGGCATGACTGTTTTTGGGTTCTTCCTTGTGAGCACAGAGTTGCTGATCTTGCTGGATTTTGGGTAGGACCTACCAAGATTGCGATGGGCAGGTGGTTCACGAAACGAGTTGGCAACACTTGCTCCTGGGAAAAACCACAGGAGAACAGAAGTTTTTAGGTAGCTAGAAAGCTGGAAGGAGAGGAACCTCCCTGGAGGAAGGGAACCAAGGAACTAAGAAACAGGTAATAAGGGGCCTGCATGCATAAATGATGAGCTGGAGAGCAAATGTTCTTTCTATCAACTGCTGGAAGGAACATTCATCCAGACTTCCTTGATGGAGCTTGAGTGTCAAGAATTAGGGGACAAAATACAGAAATGTAAGGTACCCGTATTTTTCGGAGTATAAGACGCACCTTTCCCCCCTTAAAAGTGGCTGAAAATTTGGGTGCGTCTTATATTCTGAATGTAGTTTCGAAGCTTTTTTCCCCAGCCCTAACGAGGTGCTAACGATCTTCCCTACTCCCTCCCAATAAGTTTTTTCCAGCCCTAAGTCTTTGCAGGCTTGTTTTCATTGTTACTCCCTCCGAAGAAGTTTTTTTCCAACCCTAAGTCTTTGCAGGCTTGTTTTCATTGCTACTCCCTCCGAGGAAGATTTTTTTCTGCCCTAACCAGGGGATAAAATAATGTGCTGAAGCTGACCTGACTAAGGACACTAGCCAGATGAATACCTGGTAGATAGATTTTTTCCCCTATTTTCCTCCCCAAAAACTTGGAGCAGGGGTGGGCTGCTGGGGGTTCGCAGGGGTTCGGGAGAACCTCTAGCTAAGATTGATTCTGTGCAGTTCAGAGAACTCCCAAATCCCACTCCTGGCTGGCCCCGCCCACCACACCCTCCCCTCCCAAGAGTCTCCACGCGGCCTGTTTTGGATGCCAGGTAAGTGCAGGGCACGCGCGGAGGCTTGGGAGAGCGAAAAACGGGCCTACCGGAAGTTTGGGAAGGGCCCCCGGAGCCTGGGGAGGCCATTTTCGACCTCCCGGAGGCTCGAGGAAAGCCTCCGGAGCCTGGGGAGGGCAAAAATGCCCCCCCCCCCAGTGCAGGAGGCTACTAGGCCACGGCCACCCAACAACCGGGCAGAGAACCCCTTGCTAAAAATTTTGAAGCCCACCCCTGGTTTGGAGGTATAAAAGACGAGCTTAAATTTTGCAGGCAGCTATTAGGGTCTCTATCTGAGTCTTGCAGGAACTCTGGGCTTGTTCTAGTTGCAGTGAGGACTTAGTGAAGTGCCACTGATTTCCCTATGTGAGTGATCAGCGTCTCATTGACTTTTTCATTGAAATGAATGGGAATTTAGTGCGCTTCCCTTCTGTTCTTCTGCTCCCGTGTGTTCTGCAGGGATTGCAAAGAAAGACGTGGCAAGCCAAACCTTCGGACCAAGGAAACAGATGTGGAAGATTTAGAAGCCGCAAGATTGCTAAGGTCTTAAGAGGCAGGGAGAAGGATTAGCTTCACGTATTGGCACAAAGCAATCGGTTAAATTTCGGTGCCGTTGCTTCAAGGGCAAGAAGGATTTTTAATTCTCTTTCTGGACTTAGGAGCTTGTTTGTTGCATCTACAGATCCACCAGGGGGCACACGGGATAAACACAACAGGCAAACCATCATCTTTTTTTGTGCCTGAAAAGGATGTCCGTTACAGGTAGTCCTCGACTTACAACCATTCGTTTAGTGTCCGTTCAAAGTTACAGCAGCACTGAAAAAACGTAACTGATGACTGTTTTTCACATTGATGACCGTCGCGGCATCGCCCGTGGTCAGGTGATCAAAATTCGGTTGCTCGGCAACTGTCGTGTATTTATGACGGTTGCAAAGTTCCAGCCCAGTCATCATTCGGAAACTTCCCAGCCGGCTTCCGATAAGCAAAGCCAACGGGGGGGAGCCGGATTCACTTAACAACTGCACGATTCACTTAACAACTGCAGCGCTTCGCTTAGTGACACGGCAAAAAAGGTTGCAAAACGAGGCACGGTTCACTGAACTCCTGCCTCCCTTAGCAACGGAAATTTGAGGCTCCGTTTTGGTTGCAAGTTGAGGACTTTCCTGTATTATAAATCTGAGAAAGAGTCCAATTCATTCAATCCATTTTAAAAAAAAACATTATTTTTTACCAGGGCTAAACTTGAGAACTCGGCTCTTTGGGTAATAATCGATTCCAGATTGAGCTGATCCATCCCGGGTGCTGCAGCGAACTTTCGAGGTCCTGTTTTGATCTCCTGTGCGGATCACTTTGACATTTAAGAAGCCAACGCCTTCTGGTCCAGGAGGTTCACGGACCTGGTACCCGGCTTCTTCAAACTCGATGGTGGGAGCTAGAATGATGGAGGAAGCCGAAGGAAAAAAAAGATCTTGGTCAGGTTTCAGTAGTGAAGAACATTTTAGCTCGGGTGTCCCCAACGGTACTGGGCCATGGCCCGTTTGAAACCAGGCCGCACAAGCAGCGTGCAAATGTGCGCAGCTTCACTTGCGCGAGGGCAGGGACACGTGCATGCTGCTTCCACAAAGGGAGCTGTGCGCGCTTGTGCATTTGACCGCTGTGCAGAACCATCCCCTCTCCCCTTCCCACCGCCGGTCCGCGAAGCCAGAAAGGATGGGGACCACTATTTTAACTCATCTTGCAGTCCAACAAGACGGTATCTGTAATAACTCAGATTTATTTTTTAATTTTTTTTAGTGCCAATTATCAATGCCAAGAAACGAAGAACGACCCTAAACTTTTGAGACTACTTGCTTCAGCAGAAACATTTTAAAAAGACCCTTAACTAAAATTTAATAGACTCTGCCAAGTAAGGACAAGTTTATTGACTGATCCTTTTCCTGATTATTTTTTTTCTTTTTCTTTTTTTCTTTTTGTACTCCAAGTGGCTCAAAGCCCAAGATTATTGGAGATGTTTTAAAAAAATAAAACAGTTAAGCACAGACATGACAAAGACTAATGAAGGTATGGAGAAAGTTAGCTGAGCAATGGTAGGGAGTGACAGAGATTCAGGCTAGGAGGGGAAAAAGTTGTTCTTTATGTAACGTTAACAACAATCTATTCAGTTATTCTATATCTATTCAGGAATTTGAATGAGTGAGTGAGTGAGTGAGTGAGTGAGTGAGTGAGTGAGTGAGTGAGTGAGTGAGTGAGTGAGTGAGTGAGTGAGTGAGTGGATGGATGGATGGATGGATGGATGGATGGATGGATGGATGGATGGATGATCTGGAAGGGACCTTGGAGGTCTTCTAATCCAGCCCCCTCCTCAAGCAGGAGAACCTCTGCTATTTCAGATAAGTGACTGTCTAGATTGATTTGATTCTGATTTGAATCTATTTGATTCTGTAAGATGAGGTGATGACTTCAAAAGGCAATTAGACAAAGGATAAGGCATCAACAGGTATTGGGCGTAACTGAACAGATGCCCATATTCAACTACCTTTTCAATATCACATACAGGTAGTCCTCGACTTATGACTGGCCACTTAACGGCCATTCAAAGTTACAACGGACTCCCCCCAACCTATTTAAAACCCAGATTCAAAGTTCCAATGGCCAACACCCCATTACAGTCACATGTTCATATTTGGGGCATTCTGCAACCGGTTCACATTTACGGCCATTTGTAGTGTCTCACCATCACATGACTGTGATTTGTGTTGGGGTTTTTTTTTGGCCAGAAACTAGTATTTATTTCTGGTTTTCCAACAAAAAATTATGGACCCCTACGGACAATAGATTTGTTTAACGACTGCAGTGTTGGCTTAACAACCGCCATCAAAAAGATTCGTAAAATCACACGCGGTCGTGCGGTGACCCTCTTAATGACCAGCTTACAACCATAATTCAAGGCTCAATTATGGTCATACGTTGAGGACTCCTGTAGTCATGTGACTCTTAAGCAACAGGTCTGTCTGTTGGACACCATCTCTGTGTTTTTCAGCTCATCTTCCTGTGCACTATCACTATTCTATCACTACTGTTGTATGTACACTGAGAGCTTATGCACCGGAGACAAATTCCTTGTGTGTCTAACCACACTTGGCCAATAAAGAATTCTAATTCTAATTCTAACTCTTAACTACGGTAACTCCAATTCCAATTCCAATTCTACTAGAAGAGAGAAGGTAGATAAAGGCCTTGGGATTCAAAGGGAAAAAATGATACTTTGAGGCATACCTTGGAGCACCTGACTGTGCCTCCTAAAAACCAAACATACCTTTTCTTAGGAGCTTGTACTGCTGTTGTGGAGGCCAATTATGCAATTGTGCATACTTGTGCAATGATGGCAACTAATCCAGTAGAATAAACAGAACAGAAAGATTTGGAGGTCATTTAGTCCAACCCCCTCCTCAAGCAGGAGACCCTATACCAGGAGTGTCAAACTAAATTTCATTGAGGGCCGTATCAGGGTTGTGTTTGACCTCAGGGGGCCAGGGGGTGGGCGTAGCCTGGATGGGCACGGCCAGCTTGACGTCACTCGTTGAGGCTCTGTTTTCGGCCGCAACGGCCTCCTGCAGGCTCTGCCAGTGAAAAGGGAGCTTTGGGAGGCTGCGAACGGAGCCCGGGCGGCCAAGAACGGAGCCCGGATGGGCCGCGCGTGGTCTCCCTGAGCTCCGTTTTTGCTGGCAGAGGCACCGCGGGCCAGACCCCCACTGTTTCCAGGGCGGCCCCATGGGCCAGATCTAAGCACCCCGCGGCCCATGGGCCTTGAGTTTGACACCCCTGCCCTAGACGACACCCCTGCCCTAGACCATTTCAGACAAATGATTGTCCAGTCTCTTCTTTAAAACCTCCAGTTTTGGAGCACGCACAACTCCTGTAGGCAAGACCTTCCACTAATTAATTGTTCTCACTGTCAAGAAATTTCTCCTTAGTTCTAGGTTGGTTCTCTCCTTGACCAGTTTCCATCCATCGCTTCATGTCCTATTACCGATCTTCAACTGCTGTGTTAAAGCTTATAAGCTGGATCAAAAATAAGTTAAGATCACTAGGTGATAAGCTGGGTCAAAAAGCTTGTCCACAATTGGGAAAGAAGCACTGGTCAAAAGCCTAAGAAATTTGAGATGGAACTGGGCGCTTGCAAACCAGCAAATCCACAAGAGAATACATGCAAGAGTCTAACAGAGGATCATGAGAAAAATGAAAATTTAAAAGATAAAAATTCAAAGCGAGTATTACGTTTAAAATAAGTACCGGATCTGGATGTTCAAAAGACAACTAATAATAGCAATAGCAATAGCACTTAGACTTATATTCCGCTTTACAGCCCTATCTAAGCAGTTTACAGAGTCAGCATACTGCCTCATCAATCTGGGTCCTCATTTTACCCACCTCAGAAGGATGGAAGTCTGAGTCAACCTTGAGCCTGGTGAGATTCGAACTGCCAAATTGCAGGCAGCCGGCAGGCAGCAGAAGCAGCCTGCAATACTGCACTCTAACCACTGCGCCACTGTGGCTCATAATAGTCAGCCGACTGTAATAAATGAATACATATTTGAATACGAGCGCATCCTTCTTACCATCTTCGTCGTTGGAGATAACTACAGTAGCCATGTTGCTTTTCCCAACGGTAGCCCCACTCCAGTGGTTGCCTTGGGGTTCACTCAGATATACCCGGAATCTCTCTTCCGGTTCAAAGGCAGAGTCATCATTTATAATAATAGTGCAGTTTTTCACCTAAAGTCAAGGATATCGCAGTAAGGATTGGGAGGCAATCCGCATAATTCATTAATTTATAAAGAAAGACTTACATACAGGTAGTCCTCGAGGTACGAACACAATTGAGCCCAAAATTTATGTCGCTAAGCGAGAAATTTGTTGAGTGAGTTTTGCCCCATTTTATGACCTTTCTTGACACAGTTGTTAACTGAATCCCTGCAGATGATAAATTAATAACCCGGTTGTTGAGTGAATCTGGCTTCCCCACTGACTTTGCTTGTCAGAAGGTTGCAAAAGGGGATCACAGGACCCCGGGACACTGCAACTGTCATAAATATGAGTCAGTTGTCAAGCATCCAAATATAAAGCACGTGACCATGGGGATGTTGCAATAGTCGTAAGTGTGAAAAATGGTCATAAGTCACTTTTTTCAAAGTAACTTTGAACAGTCACTAAATGAACTGTCGTAAGTTGAGGGCTATCTGTATACCTAACTAAAGTTCCTTCCATTTTTGAGGTAGGAAACATATACCCTGTTGTGGCCCGCCAGCTGCCAGCAGAGCTGGAGGCAGACTCGGACGATGAGGAGGTAGGGGAGAGTAATGAAGAGTAAGGTGGTGGGCAGCAGCCTTCGATCTCGCTCTCCTCCTCTCCCTAGCAGCGGAACCCGCCTGGGGAGGCAAGAGTTAAAGCCTCCACCTCTGTTTGTTGAAGGCTTCTTTCCCCACCCCCCACCCACCCCGATCGGCTGGTGATCAATGTTCCCTCTGACATAAGAAAACGCCGGGCGGCAGTTGGAAACTGCTGCCCGGCATTTTCTTATCACGTGCACAGCCACGCAGCTTAGAGGGAACATTGACCGGAGAGGCAGCTGCCTTTGGAGGCTGATGTGAGTGAAGAACAGCTGGGGCCTGTTCCAGATGCATGTATGCGCAGAGCTGTTAGGAGAGGAGAACAACGGAGGACAAGGAAGCAAAGCAGACGTGGACGCTGAATGGCCCCTCCCTGGCTGGGGAATAAATAGAAGGAAAGGGGAGGACTTGGGAAGCAAAGCAGACGTGGACGCTGAATGGCCCCTCCCTGGCTGGGGAATAAATAGAAGGAAAGGGGAGTGATTGTCGTAGGAGACAACAGTTCGTATTCTGAAGATTTTGCTTATTGTGTTTCGTGCCACAAAGACTGTTTGCCAGAACTTGATTTGCAGCCTTTTGGCTGGGAACTGATCAGGTCTGTTACTGCAGTTAACTCTTTGAAGGACTATAGCCTGGACTTTTTGGTGGGTGAATGCAATTAATTCACAAGAGGTAAATAAAGAGGGGTTTTTCGTGACAAGGAGTCTGTTTCTTGCTTCTGCTAAGGCTGGGTCAGAACATACCCTAAACTCTAAAACACCCTTCACAGGATAAAACTGCAAATAAATCTTCCAACCATCTACCCCCAAACCATTCCCCCCCCCAAGAGAAGTAACCCCCAGCTCTGCCAACGTACATGACACAACCCTGCATACCTTCACAAATTGTGCCTCAGCCCCCAGTCCATCTGTCTTAGACCAAGAAAATAAAATGCATTTAAGTTGAATCATAACCCACGTTCTGGCAGTCTTTCCATATCATATGTTTCTTTGTCCAGGAAAGAAAAAATACATATTTTCCTTGCCATAAGTCTGACCTGACAGATTGCAGTAGCTTTGAAACTGGGCCAAGGGCTCTGAGTTGACGGCTCTCTCTCACTCTCTCTGTCATGTTAAGTCCTCAGTTCTCTGCCAGCTGTATTCACTCACCTTCTCCCCTTTCAAAAATGTGATGCGCGACTCTTCAGCGTTTCTCCTTTCCTCAAAATCCTCCATGACTCTTGCGGTCTGACTCTGTGTATGGCACCTGACTGAAGATTCGTAGCTTAAGTCTCCAGTACGGATAACAGGAACATGTAGGACATGATCCTTCTCTTTCACGGAGTAAACATCTTTACTGAACTTCATGTTTGGAACTGTAAAGGAGGAGGAGGAGGAGACAGAGGAAAGGTAGAGAAGGGGAAAGAGAAAGGGGGGAGGAGGAGGAGGAGGAGGGGGAGGAAGAGGAAGAGGAAGAGGAAGAAGAAGAAGAAGAAGAAGAAGAAGAAGAAGAAGAAGAAGAAGAAGAAGAAGAAGAAGAAGAAGAAGAAGAGGAGGAGGAGGAGGAGGAGGAGGAGGAGAAGGAGGAAGAGGAAGAGGAAGAGGAGGAGAAGAATGAGAAAAAGAAGATGAAGGAGGAGGAGGAGGAGGAGGAGGAGGAGGAGAAGAAGAAGAAGAAGAAGAGGAGGAGGAGGAGGAGGAGGAGGAGGAGGAGGAGAAGAAGAAGAAGAAGAAGAAGAAGAAGAAGAGGAGGAGGAGGAGGAGGAGGAGGAGGAGGAGGAGGAGGAGGAGAAGAAGAAGAAGAAGAAGAAGAAGAGGAGGAGGAGGAGGAGGAGGAGGAGGAGGAGGAGGAGGAGAAGAATGAGAAAAAGATGAAGGAGAAGGAGGAGGAGGAGGAGGAGGAGGAGGAGGAGGAGGAGGAGGAGGAGGAGGAGGAGAAGAAGAAGAAGAAGAAGAAGAAGAGGAGGAGGAGGAGGAGGAGGAGGAGGAGAAGAATGAGAAAAAGATGAAGGAGAAGGAGGAGGAGGAGGAGGAGGAGGAGGAGGAGGAGGAGGAGGAGGAGGAGAAGAAGAAGAAGAAGAAGAAGAAGAAGAAGAAGAAGAAGAAGAAGAAGAAGAAGAAGAAGAAGAAGAAGAAGAAGAAGAAGAAGAAGAAGAAGAAGAAGAAGAAGAAGAAGAAATAACAACAACTTTTAGGAACACGAAATAGGTCAAATGTCCTCCAGATTTCAAGTATCATTATGGGAAGTGAGGCACAACTTCTGCAGGCTGTGAAAAGCTGTGCTGGGACATGTGTTGGATATTCTTTGATACTATAAATTGCAGCAAAAACCCAAAAGCCATCAGAAGAGAAAATAAATACAGGGTGAAGGAAAGGACTGGGGCAGAACTAAGTCCACTAGGTGGAAGCAGGGCCAAAATTGGGCATTTCTATGTCAAGCAGTCATGTATAAAAGAAGAGACCCCTGGAATTGCTAGAACAGCATTTTTTTTTCCAGCCTGCAGGAACAAAAGGTATGGTGTAACAACAACCTTGGACCTCCATAATTCCCAGTGTAAGACAATTTAGAGTTAAGGGCACATGTGCTAAAATGGCTACTTGGGCCAATGCACAGAAGTCCACTGGACTTTACGAACATCCATGATGTTGTCTTAAGGATGATTGAGTGATAATATCATAGAATCACAGATTAACAGCATAATGCATGGTATCCTTCCGGGTCTTCTGCCCCAGCTACGGACCACAAAGAACGCAGCACACACAAATTCTGTCCAAACCTTCGTTTACTAAATTAAAGACTACTAATGAAGTTTCTTAGTAGTCGTCAAACACAAATACAGTTTTAAAGCAGTCTTTTCTGAACACCGGCTGTTAATTCAACTTCATTAACAACCAGCACAGGTCCACGAAATAATAAATCAAGTCTGAGCAAACAGTCTTGGAGATATCAGGAAGCTTACAGTGGCTGGAAAAATGCCCAGAAGCAATTTGCAGGAAGAATGCCAAGAGAGAACAAGAGCTGAACAGACATTTCTGAATTCAAGACACGAAGGCATATGAACGAACGTTGTTTCCTGCAAATTGCTGCCGTCGTCGTCATCCCTTAAATAGGCTAGGGGAGTGGCCAATTAGCCCCAAGCCTACTCCAGAGGAGACCTCCTCCTGAGGAACCATTCCTGCCTTTTGGCAGTTCTGCGTGCCCGTGCATTAAGAAGAGACTCCTCCCATCATCACTGATGGGAGTTTCTGGAGGTTCTGAAGGCCCTGGCTGAATCTCTGCCTCTGGCACCGAGTCCTTGCCAGCCTCCTCACTGTCCGACTCGGGTGCCAGCTGCACAGGCTGCTGGCACATCACCACATCAGCCTCTACTCTGGCGGGATCCGCTACCAGCTGCACGGGCTGCTGGCGGGCCACAACACCAGGAGGGATTGCAGTCAGAGAGAGCATCTGACTTAAGGTTGAACAGAATAGAATAACACCAACTTTGCCCATGATTAGAGAATAAATTGTGATTTCAGACCCAGTAGGATCATGCCATCTTCAGAATCCATACGGCGTCGTTCAGTTTTACCTAACTCTTGAGTCTAAACCAACTTCTCAAATTAAGCATAAAAACAGCTTTTCAGGTGTGTCTGAGTATTTCCACTGGCATTAGTTTGGCATTTGCTCATCTACTTACCATCCTGGAAGGTGTCATTAATGGCCACCACTGCTTGGAAAGGTTTGGCCAGCTCTGCTCCTTGAGGGGAACTCAGATAGACCACAAAGGTCTCCACCCCTTCAATCACTGGGGTCTGTGCGTCGTCCAGAATAGTCAAGGTGCAATACTAATGGGGGAATAAGAGAAATAAAACAGCCCATTCTGTAAACATATATACAACATTTCTTCGATTTATATAGTCTGGTTTTGTTCTGTACAACTCAAGGTGGCGTACGTAACGCTTTCTTCTTCTATTTCTGCAAAACAACAGCCCTGTGAGGTGGGTTGGACTCAGTGGTGGGTTTCACTTATCTTTGCTACCGGTTCGGGAACGGGAGCGCGCATGCGTGACGCTTCTGCGCATGCGCAAAACCTTCTGCGCATGTGCAGAATGTCCATGATGACGTCCGGGCGGGTGGGCGGAGCCTCCCACCGCCGCTGCTATCGGTTCGCCCGAACCGGTGCGAACTGGTAGAAACCCACCACTGGTTGGACTGATAGAGAGTCATCTACCCTGCTTCCTTGTCTAAGGGAGGATTAGAACTCAGGATGGCTATTTTCAATCTACCACTTTAACCACTACAACAAATTGGTTCACCATAATGAAGTCAGGCTTAACTCTTAGTCCCTTCCGGGATATATTCACATTGTTTCCTTTGCAGTCATTATGCTTTCATAATACCGTAGAATAACAGAGTTGGAAGGGACCCAGAGTGGTCTTCTAGTCCAACGCCCTGCTCAAGCAAGGTGGCGCAGTGGTTAGAATGCAGTACTGCAGGCTACTTTTGCTGACTGACTGCAATTTGGCAGTTCGAATCTTACCAGGCTCAAGGTTCCATCCTTCCATGGTGGGTAAAATGAGGACCCAGATTGTTGGCGGCAATAATGTTGACTCTGTAAAGCCGCTTAGAGAGGGCTGTAAAGCACTGTAAAGCGGTATATAAGTCTACGTGCTATTGCTATACCATTTCAGACAACTGGTTGTCCAATCTCTTCTTAAAAACCTCCCGTGTTGGAGCACCCACAACTTCTGGAGTTGTCTTTAAGTCTGCAGCTCCTGGATTTGTGGCTGGTTTCCCATCCAAGATCCAACCCTGCCTAATTTTGAGATCTCCAATGCCACCCAGATGCCACCAACTCTAATGGCCCTACCTATAAAATAAAGCCTGACTAGGTGGCTCAGCGGCTAAGACACTGAGCTTGTCGATCAGAAAGGCTGGCAGTTCAGCGGTTCGAATCCCTAGTATAGGTCTCCTGCGTGAGCCGGGGGTTGGATTGGATGACCTCCAAGGTCCCTTCCAACTCTGTTACTGAAAGCCTACCCACTCTGTATAAATATACGTGAAAGGCAGTGAGGAAGAGAGGAAGAAAGCATTTTTAGACTACAGCAGCTGAATTTTGATGACGTGACCATGGGAAAGCTGCATTTCGGTCATAAGCGTGAAAAGCAGTCATAAATCACTTTTTTCAATGCCGTTGTAACTTCGAACGGTCACTAAACGAATTGCTGTAAGTAGAGGACCCACCTGTATCTTAAGTTTTATTAACCGGTGTCAGCTTTCATTTATAAATCTGCTTTGCTCAGAGGATGAAGGAACAGACGCCACCATCAGATTTTGTGTTTCTCAACCGTGATAGCTAATTGTGGACTTCAACCAGAGATAAAATGCTACCGCTTCAGCCCGGTTCGGACGTACCGGTAGCGGGAGCCCGGTTCAGAGAACCGGTAGCGGTGTCAGCGCGAGGTTCCGCTCACCCGCCCAGACGTTGCCATTTTCTTTCTTTTTACCCGATGCGCATGTGCAAAACGTGCACTTTCGAACCAGTAAGGATGGTAAGTAGATTTCACCGCTGACTTGAACTCCCAGAATTCCCTTGTGGAGGGGGAGGGATTAAACTCGCCAAGATTGAAAAACACTGCATGAAATGGATTGCGACATCTATTTGCGTGCATTTCCTAACGAAATACCTCTGTATTTGGCCCTTAGCTTTTTAATTCTGATCTACAGAATAATGCTGAGCTGATAGGTCTCAAGAGGGGGCTAATTGGAGGAGGGGGATGCAAAACAAGTCCATTTCACTGTCATTGTCTTGGACAGCTCCCAAGAACTATTGGCTGATGGTTATTCTTTCCTTTCCCAAGCAAGGTTTACCAGAATAATTTGGCATTGAATCAGAGTACGTCAAAATACATTTCAAGATGCTTAATAAAACAAAGAGGTTTGTTTGACAGTCCTAAATTTGTCCAGGCGATTTAGGCTTGTGCAAAATTTTCAACCTAGGAACAGACCATTCTGGAGAATTTTTCTATGATGTGCTCTGAAGACTAACCCTTCCATTATGATTCGGAAAAAAAAATATAGCCATACCTCTTCAGTTCTCCCTGGATGAAATTCAACCTTCTTGGAGCTAGGAATGTAATCAAATCCCGGAGTAGCAGATGGCGGATCTGATGTTCGAGTGGCGCACCAGACCGAGGTAGGAATGGAGAGATCTGATCCGTGCCTGGTAATTGGGATTTCGATAATCCCTAGCAGGGAGGGAAGGGGAGGATTTGAAAGCAATTAATTTCAAATGGAAACAGAGAAGATTACCGCTGCGCGTACCCCATTTCCAAAAGACACTGCGCTCCTCACGTCTATGTGCTTTAAGGAAAAATATTATGAAGTGAACATCGTTATGGAAGGGAACCAAACTGGATAAACTGTTTGAGTCCAGAGCCCAGAGTCACATAGGTGAGATGGATGATGTAAAAATGTGATAGAAAGATAGATAGATAGATAGATAGATAGATAGATAGATAGATAGATAGATAGATAGATAGATAGATAGATAGATAGATAGATAGATGATAGATAGATAGATAGATGATAGATAGATAGATAGATAGATAGATAGATAGATAGATAGATAGATAGATAGATAGATAGATAGATAGATAGATAGATAGATAGATAGATAGATACAAGACTATCATCTCTTCGGCCCCATGAAAGAGGGTTTGAGAGGCAAACATTATTCCAGTGACGAGGAAATGAAAACTGCAGTGAAGAAGTGGCTCAAAGAACAGTCAACACAATTTTACGAGGCAGGGATACATGCTCTCATTCGAAGGTGGAACATTGCTATTGAGAGAAATGGTGACTATGTTGAGAAGTAGGGATGTGATCCACAGAGGACCAGCTTCATTTTGATGTATGCTACATGTTCCTGTGTTGGTAATTATACCTGTCCTAAAGAAAATGGCATTACGTTTTGACTCACCCTCGTACAATAGAAACATATATAATGATGGAATTATATGTATAATAAAATGAAAAATGAAAAAGAGGGACAAATGGATGTAAAATCGATGCAAACCGATATAGAAAGATTGTAAAAAAGCAGATTGTAAAAAATCTTTTTTAGAAAATGTTCAATAAAAATTATTTAAAAAAGAAAAAAGAAAAAAAAGATTAAACGGAATTCAGGGTGGGTTGGATTTATATCTTTTGCGAGCGCAAATGGGCTCAAGACTGATAACTTGCTTGACCCCTCCCTCGGGCTCTGCCTGGCCATCTCTTAGTTTTGCCCCATTTTACGACCTTTTTGCCACTGTTGTTAAGCAAATCACTGGAGTTGTTAAGTAAATCATGTGGTTATTAAGCAAATCCAGCTTCCTTTGCTTGTCGGAAGGCTCCTAGGAAGGTTACAAATTGTGATTGCACAACCCCGGGACAAGGCAACTGTCAGAAGTACATGCCAGTTGCCAAGCACCCAAATTCTGATCACATGACCCTCGGGATGCAGCAATGGTCATAAGTCGTGTCACATTTTTTAGTGACATTCTAACTTCGAACGGTCACTAAACAAATGATTGTAAGCCGAGGACTTCGTGTATGCCTATTTTGTGCATTAAACGTAAAGGGATGAGGGAAGACCCCCCCCAACCTCTCCTAGAAGAATGAAATATTTTAGGAAATATTAAGAAGGCAGAATATTATATTTCCCTGGATGATAAAAGAAGAAGCATGTTTTAAAGACAGAGAGCAGCTCCCTGCCCCCAGCAGATATTTGGTGCCCATTAAGAAAGACTGGGCCAGCCTATCTACAAGACAAAAGACCTCCAGCTCCAGGGTGATAGGATTAAGACGTGACCCTCCAGGACATAATAGGATTAACCCATCTAGAAGCAGAGCTCACCACATGGCATAATCACCTGGGGACATTGCATCACCAGCAAACTTCAACCAAACCTGGGACTCAGACAACTTACAAAGTTAGCTATGACCCCCACGACAGACAATAGAATACATGTTCTTGTGCAGGAACAGGAAGTTCAAGTGCAAAGCCCAAGAGAAGGTATAAATACCCCTCACTCTCAACTCCATGTGGACAGCTGCCCAGAACCATGTGCTTGGTGGTTCTGCTTCACCATTAAACCATCTTTCCAATCAGCCTCCATGTTTCCAGTGTCTTTCTCCTGGCTTAGAACTGGAACCAGGTGGATATTTCTTCCAACAGGGATAATAATACAACATACGGCAAGAGAGAAATAATTCCCATAATTATACCTGCTTCTTCGCTAACGCTAAAAGCCGCACTTCCGAGCGATACAGTAGAAGCATCGTTGGGACCGTCGATCGTAACTTTAGCGGAAGCGATGCTCCCAAGGCGAGCGTTCTCGGATACATCGGTCAGAGCAATTTCAAATTCTTCCTCCTCTTCGTACTCGCTGTCGTCAACCAGCTTCACGTCGCAAGTTGTCCTTGTGACACCGGGCCCCAAGACGACCCTGTTCTCATTGGACATTCCCCGGGATTTAAAGTCTGAGCCGGACTCCAGGGCATACATGCTGCTGCCTTGCGCACTTCGAGAGACGGTGTAGCATATGGCAGAGACGATGCTGCTAGAATCTCCTACAACATATTGCAGAGAAAAATGATTATTTTCCGGAATTCAAAACCATCGTCATCAACAAACATACTTCTTACAGGGATTCTTTTTTTTTAAATGCAATGTTTTTAATCTTGAAAGGAATAGCTATTTTATCCGGATCATGGGTATGTTGACGGGAAGCAGATAATTTGGCCTGAAATCAGTTTTTAATGAATTTTCTTTCTACTTTTTATATGCGTATTGCTATTTAGCTTGGTTTGATATAATACGGGTAGTCCTCAACTTACAACAGTTCCTTTAGTGACTATTCAAAGTTACAACGGCACTGAAAAAAGTGACTTTTGACTGTTGCATCATCCCCATGGGTCATGTGATCAAAATTCAGACACTTGGCAACTGATTCATATTTATGACGGTTGCTGTGTCAAGTGATCCTCTTTTGCAAACTTCTGACCAGCAAAGTCAACGGGGAAGCCAGATTCCCTTAACAAACCTGTTACTAACTTAACAACTGCAGTGATTCACTTAACAAACGTGGCAAGAACAGTCGTAAAATGGGGCAAAAATCACTTAATCAATTTCTCGCTTAGCAACATAAATTTTGGATTAATTATGGTCGTAAGTCGAGGACTACCTATAATGGGCAGGCTCCACTGTGGTCATAACTCAAGGACAACCTGTGTCTGGTCTAGCATTTTTTACTGTTAGCCTTTCCTAAATTGTTCATCCTTTTAATGAATTCCTTACAAGCATTGTGTAACCCTGAACATCCCGCCGAGAAATCTGATGGCCCACTTAAATTCTAATTTTACGTTTGTTTGTATTTTGTTTAAATCTTCTAAACTGAATCACTAACGACTTTTCTTGCAACACTAAAAACGTTCTGAGTATGTTCTTGATGTACATTCATGACATGCTAGATGAGCCCTATTGTGCCTTTGAGTCACGTCGCATGAACGCATCCAGTATTCCGAGGACACTCCGTGTCTTTAAAGAAATATTGTCTTTTCGCAGAGATAAGCTCCAATAAGCTCTTAAGAAAACCGAAGGGCACTGTTTGAAAAGCAGTGAACCAAAGAGCAATAACCTGGACTCAAGCAATAGTTGTCAACCTTTTCGTATTTATCCGAGTCCTTCCTACATTCTTCAACACAACCCAATTTCTTCCTTCCTGATTTTTTACAGGGTATAGCAATTTTTCTTTCTTCCTACAAATAGACACTGAAATCTAATGGCCCCTGCCGTTGGATCCCTTTCACCGGAGAAGAAGAAAACAAAGCATGGAAATTTATGCAAAGGTATGGAATTCTCTTGCTGAGTATTGAGTTCATTTTTAAAGGGAGAATTCCATGCGAAGAAGAAGAAGAAGAAGAAGAAGAAGAAGAAGAAGAAGAAGAAGAAGAAGAAGAAGAGGAAGAGGAAGAGGAAGAGGAAGAGGAAGAGGAAGAGGAAGAGGAAGAGGAAGAGGAAGAAGAAGAAGAAGAAGAAGAAGAAGAAGAAGAAGAAGAAGAAGAAGAAGAAGAAGAAGAAGAAGAAGAAGAAGAAGAAGAAGAAGAAGAAGAAGGGAATATTTAAAAAGAACCACACCTCTGCTACAAGTGTAGCTTCCCACATGAAGAGGAGAGAAACTGCTAATATTATTTTTAAAAAATCACATTTGTCAGGCACAAAGAACCAAGCTCACCCCGTGAGTAGATCAAAGTTATTTATTTATTGCTGCATGCCTATTTATAAGAATCTCACCTGACTGCCTGCATTCTCTTGGGAATGGTCAGATAAGGCTTCATGGACTCTGGGGGAAGTAAGTCCTGCACCGCTTTCTGCAGTGCAAGGACTCTAAGCTCGGCCCCCTCTTCATGCCTCCTTCCATTCTTGCTGCACTTTTTTTTTATTGAAAAAGTTTTATGCATACGAAGTACAAACATTTTTTGTTGTTTTCTCCCCCCCCCCCATCCCTCCCTCCCAACTCCCCCTCCCCCCTCCCTAGACTTCCCAGAACATACACAGGGTATAATATAGTTTACACAAATATAAAACTAAAATATACTAGCAAATCTAGCTGCACATTTTATCCCACACCGCACATTTTATCCATGGATTTACAGATTACAGATTATTAGAGCTGGAAGGGACCTTGTAGGTAAGGGGTGGCCAAACTATGGCTCTTTGAGGACCTGTAGACTTCAACTCCCAGAATTCCTGAGCCAGCCATGCTGGCTCAGGAATTCTGGGAGTTGAAGTCCACAAGTCCTCAAAGAGCCATAGTTTGGCCACCCCTGTTGTAGGTCATCTAGTCCAACCCCCCCCCCCCCACTCAAGCAGGAGTTCCTACATCATTTCGGACAAATGGCAATCCAATCTCCTTTTGAAAGTCTCAAGTGTTGGAGCTCTCACAACCTCCGCAGGCAAGCTGTTCCACTGGTTGATCGCTCTCACCGTCTCACTGACAAGCAAAGTTCCACTTAACAATCATGTTACTATATTAACAACTGCTGTGATTCATTGACAGTTAGAACAATTAATCAGTGGAGCAACTTGCCTCCAGAAGTTGTGGGTGCTCCAACACTGGAAGTTTTTAAGAAGATGTTGGATAACCATTTGTCTGAAGTGGTGTAGGGTTTCCTGCCTAAGCAGGGGGTTGGACTAGAAGACCTCCAAGATCCCTTCCAACTCTGTTATTCTATTCTATTCTATTCTATTCTATTCTATTCTATTCTATTCTATTCTATTCTATTCTATTCTATTCTATTCTATTCTATTCTAACAACCATTGCAAGCAAAGTCATAAAATGGGGCCAAAACTCACGTAACCGTTTGCCTCGCTTCACAGTGGAAATTTTGAGCTCAACTGTGGTCGTAAGTCGGGGACTACCTGTAGCCTGCAGTAAACGTGATTGCGTTCTATGGGCGGAGCGAAGACCTAACTTGTTCCCGTAGGTCAACCAACCTTTCCGTTCAATGGGGACAGAGAGGATGCTGGCACTCTCGCTGGTGTGGTAGACCTTCTTGTCAAATTGCAGGGTGGGCTCATCTTCTACGTCATTAATGAAGACTTGGGTCGCAGTGATGTTGCCCAGCAAGGCATACGCTGGCATACTCAGCTCAACGGTGAAGCTCTCTACCCCCTCAAAGATGCCGTCATCATGGATAACAATGGTGCAGGTTTTGAGGTCTTCCCATTCATCGAACTGCACCTACATGGGGTGAAAAGTAACAGCAGGTGGAAACAGGTTTTCTAAAAAGTCAATGAATACTGGGCCTTAACTAGGACTGACAGATTTGATCTGGGCTCAGCACTATTCATGATGAGCTTTAGAATCGTGTCTATGGGAGATTCTCGGTCATCCAGGTCATGTTTGTCCCAAAGGTGCTTTTTCAAGAGGCAACTGGACTTTCTGGTTCTTCTTTGAAGACGTTTCGCTTCTCATCCAAGAAGCTTCTTCAGCTCTGACTGGATTAGTGGGGAATGGAAGGATTTCAAGAGATTCAGCAGTTCCAAGAAGGTTCCAAACCCATTTGCACCACTCAGGTGACCTCGAGGACACAAATAAGTCTCCAGGTGACCTTAACGACTCTCTAAAAAGGATGCAAATGACCAGCTCAGGGGCGGGTTCCTAATTTTTTTACTACCACTCTATGGGCGTGGCTTATTTTGTGGGTGTGGCTTGCCAGCCATGTGACCGGGTGGGCGTGGGTCTCGGGAGCTTGGCAGCGGCCGGAAAAGCGGGGGGGCATTGCCACCCGCAACGCAGCCCCCCGCAGCGGGAGCAGCAAGACCATGGCAGCGGTTCTTCTAGGAGGCTCCGTCCGGCCTGAATGCTTCTCCCCATTCGATGATCCTAGGCTCCTGCCGCCTGTTCCCCCTCCCCTCAGCAGCTCGAGAAGCCTCAAACGTGCGAAAATGCCTGGGATCATCACCGCACGTTCGTGGCTTCTCGGACTGCTGAAGGGAGGGGAACTGAGATAGGTCCTGCCGCCCATTCTTTCAGCGTCTCACATGCTCCCTCAGCCATCCTCCCCTGCTTGGACTCACTGTGGGGTAGGAAGGCAGCGCATGCGCAGTGCCAGAAGTTCAGCTTCTGGGCATCCGCAGAAGAAAATGTTTAAAAAAATTTTTTTTAAAGTTTTTTTAATGGCTGCTCCCAGGCACCAGCAACCGACCGCACCAGTACTGTGACGTCACCAGCGGGCCGCTACCGGTGCTATAGAGTGGACCGCACCGGTAGGAACCCACCATTGGACCAGCTATAAGCAAGAAGTATAAATCCTTCCATTCCCCACCATCCAGTCAGAGCTGAAGAAGCTTCTTGGATGAGAAGCGAAATGTCTTCAAAGAAAAACCAGAAAGTCCAGTTGCCTCTTGAAAAAAGCACCTTTGGAACTTCAGGACAGTGAAACATTTTTTAAGACTTTTGAATACTGGTAGTCCTTGACTTACAAGAAATTCACTTAGTGACTGTGTTTTCTAACAGTTTTCCTGAAAACCAGGGCATACTTCTGATTTTTTTGGGCGAAACCACCCGATAGTGGACAATGGGTTCGCTTAACTGTCATGGCGTTCTCTTAATGACCGCTGTGTTTGTTTTAATGACAAAGAAGGTTTTAACATCAGGTCGCGCACGTGACCAACCCTGTTTTATGACCATTGCAACTTAAGATTGTACAGGTAGTCCTCGAATGACAACAATTCGCTTAGCGACCGTTCGAAGTTATCATGGCACTGAAAAAAGTGACGTATGACCATTTTGCAGACTTATGACCATGGCAGCATCCCCAGGGTCACCTGATTTACATTGGGATGCTTGACAACTGACTCACATTTATGACGGTTGCAGCGTCCCGGAGTCATGTGATCCACTTTGGCGACCTTCTGAGAAGCAAAGTCAATGGGGAAGCCAGATTCACTTTAACAACCATGTGACTAATGGAAGAAGTGCAGTGATTCACTTAACAAAGGTGCCAAGAAAAGTCGTAAAATGGGACAAAACTCACTTTACAAATTTCTCATTTAGCAACATTAAATGTTGGGCTCAATTGTGGTTGTAAGTTGAGGACTATCTGTAATCTTTGCTCCATGAGTCTGGTGGCAGAGTGGTTAGAATGCAGGCTACTTCTGCTGACTGCCGGCTGACTGCAATTTGGCCTTTCAAATCTCACCAGGCTCAAGGTTGACTCATCCTTCCATCCTTCTGAGGTCGGTAAAATGAGGACCCAGATTGTTGGGGGCAATATGCTGACTCTGTAAACCGCTTAGAGAGGGCTGTAAAGCACTATGAAGCGGTATATAAGTCTAAGTGCCATTGCTATTTTCTTTCCTTCCTTCCTTCCTTCCTTCCTTCCTTCCTTCCTTCCTTCCTTCCCTTCCTCCCTCCCTCCCACCCTCCCTGTGGTTAGAATGCAGTATTGCAGGCTAACTCTGCCCACTGCCAGCAGTTCGATCCTGACCAGCTCAAGGTTGACTCATCCTTCCATCCTTCCAAGGTCAGTAAAATGAGGACCCAGATTGTTAGGGGCAAGAGACTGCTTAGAGAGGGCTGTAAAGCACTGTGAAGCGGTATATAAGTCTAAGTGCTATTGTTATGTATGGGTCAAATCAAACCCTAACTGTTCCACCTGCCAGTCTTAAGCACTCCCTGTTCATGCTTCATTAATCATATCCCATCATACACTTCCCCTTGTCACTGAGATACTGGAGCTTGGGTGTCATGGGCTGAGATAATAGTTTAAACTTCCCAAACTTCCCCAGACAGTTGGGCGTAGCAACTGTCTCACTGAACACCCCCCCAAACACGTGGACTTCAATTCCCATAATCCCTCAGCCGCAATGACCATTGTGTTTTGAAGGCCATTCATCGAGAGAATGTTCCAGCCTCCAATTCAAGTTCCCTGTTCCTGAACGCAGGGCAAGAAATTCCTTTTTGTGGGTCTGGATTTCAGCATAGCTGGGCTATTCTGACATGAGCTTTGAGCGCCCCCCCCCCCCAAAACCAGGGGTCTCCAAACTTGGAAAATGTAAGACTTGTGGACTTCAATTTGTCTGAATATAGGTTCTCCTGCTTGAGCAGGGGGCTGGACTGGAAGACCTCCAAGGTCCCTTCCAGATTCTATTCTATTCTATTCTATTCTATTCTATTCTATTCTATTCTATTCTATTCTATTCTATTCTATTCTATTCCATACTATTCTATTCTAGTCTATACTATTCTATTCCATTCCATTCCATTCCATTCCATTCTATTCTACTCTACTCTATTGCTATAATCTATTCTATTCTATTGCTATAATCTAATATATTCTATTCTATTCTATTCTATTCTATTCTATTCTATTCTATTCTATTCTATTCTATTCTATTCTATTCTATTCTATTCTATTCTATTCCATTCCATTCCATTCCATTCCATACTATTCTATTCTAGTGTATACTATTCTATTCCATTCCATTCCATTCCATTCCATTCTATTCTACTCTACTCTATTGCTATAATCTATTCTATTCTATTGCTATAATCTAATATATTCTATTCTATTCTATTCTATTCTATTCTATTCTATTCTATTCTATTCTATTCTATTCTATTCTATTCTATTCTATTCTATTCTACTCTGTTCTCTATTATTCTATTCTATTCTATTCTATTATTCTATTCTGTTCTGTTCTGTTCTGTTCTGTTCTATTCTACTTTACTCTATGACTTCAACTCCCAGAATTCCATGGCTGGCTGTGGAATTCTGGGAGTGGAAGTCCACAAGTTTACAAGTTTGGAGACCCCTGACCTAAACATCTTCGTCATGATCTTCAGTGATGGTTGTTGCCTCCACATCACTTCCTGCCCATGCTAGGAGGTAGTCTGACCCGTTCTTCCTTAAACTGAGACAGTCTTTCAAGTCTTTTTGGTTCCAGAACTTCTACTGGGCTATATAATGAATTTCCTGCACTCACCTGGCTAGCGTATTCAAGGTAATCCTGTTCCCCTGGTTGAGAACTTGAGCCAGAGGTGGCCGTCCCTTGTTCTGTTCGGCACAGGACAATAGCATATTGTTTGAGGTTTCCTGTCCTCCTCACAGCCACACTGATGGAACCGGCCTTTTCACTGACGTTGTAGCTGGAAAGAAAGACGGACAGAATGGGTTTCCTTCAAATCACAGAGTAGGAGCAACCCAGGGTATGTGAACCACGAAGGATGCATTGAAATGAGTCCTCCTCAGTTCGGTATTTATGTTAGACTTACATCAGGAGGCTTATACTATCTGTTCTTTTAGTCTATTGTTCCCAGTAGCAAATTAAGAAGTTAACTTGCAATTTATAACAATTTAATTAACTTAAATGTGTTTGCTTTCTCTTCTTTTATTGAAAATGTGAAATCTGCCTTCATTGGGGGCAATTCAATCTAATCAAATTTGTTTAATTCAACTCCGGAGGGGTGGGGAGGAAGGAAAGTAAAAGACAAGAGCAACAAATTCAACTTGGCAAAAGCCCAGATACACCAAGCGGGTTAAATAAAGCCTCTTGGAGCAGATTATCAACAAATCACACATAAATATACCAGCTGAAGCAAAAACACATGGGAAATGCTTTGTTCAACATATGAACATCCAGCCCACTTTTTCATTTATGGTCCACTTGCATTTCTCTTGTCCTTACATAAGACGTCTGTGGTTTCCTTGTCACTTTCTTTTCTAATTTAATGAAAAGAAGGTCTAGGGGTGATGTTTATAGTAGTATTCCAATATCTAAGGATCTGCCACAAAGAAGAGGGGGGTCAACCTATTCTCCTGAAAGTAGGACAAGGAGAAATGGATGGAAACTAATCAAGGAGAGAAGCAACCTCGAACTAAGGAGAAATTTCCTCACAGAAAAGAGAACAATTAATCAGTGGAACGGCTTGCCTTCAGAAGTTATGGATGCTCCAACACTGGAAGTTTTTAAGAAGAGATTGGACAGCCATTTGTCTGAAATGGTATAGGGCAGTGATGAACCTTTTTTGGCTCACGTGTCAAAAGGGTGTGCGTGCGCGTGCCAGCGCACGTGCGCATGCCACACCCATGCCCTCCCCTGTGCATGCGCACAACCCCTATGCTGCCCCCCCACGCATGCGCACAGGCCTCACAATGGACTCCTGAAACCTGGGGACAGCAAAAAACGGTCAACCGGAAGTTCGGAAACGAACTTCCGGTTGGCCCATTTTTCACCATCCCCACGCTTCAGGAGGCTTCCTGAAGCCTGGGGAGCGCGAAAACGGCCCAATCGGAAGTTCGTTTCCAAACTTCCGGTTGGCCCGTTGGGCTGTTTTTTGCGGTCCCCAGGCTTCAGGAGGCTTCCCTGAAGCCTGGGGAGAGCGAAAACGGCCGAAAAGAAGGCCGAAAATCAGCTGGCCAGCGTGCGCATACGTGCTGGAGCTGCCATAGGGCAACACCTCGTGTGCCCTTCGATATGGCTCAACGTGCCACCTATGGCACGCGTGCCATAGGTTTGCCATCACGGGTATAGGGTTTCCTGTCTGAGAAGGGGGTTGGGCTAGAAGACCTCCAAGGTCCCTTCCAACTATGTTATTCTGTTATTTCCAGCATCTTTGCCTTCTAGCAACAGCATAAAACAAATTGTATCAACGGTATTGCAGAAGTTTTTATTTCACTTCAAGGTGATTTTTTTTGATATGTGTTTATTTAAAATATTAATTTTTCTGAAATAAGGTACATTAAAGCCACCATCCGTAAGAAAGAAGGAACTTGCTAGCTGCTGACAATAAACATGCTATGCAGTGGGGGGGTGGATTCAAATAATTTAACAACCGGTTCGGCAAGGGTCAGGTTGGCTGTCATGGGAGGCATGGCCCATCCCCTTCCTCCAGCTCCACCGCACATGCGGGACAAGCCTCTTGCGATGGCCAACCTGACCCTGGGCGAAGCGGTTGTTAAATTACCTCCCTCCCCTGCCCGCTATCAAAGTGGATCCTGGGTGCTGTGCTGCAATGGGGAAACGGGCAACGGAGCGGCCAGCACAAGGGGAGGAGGAGGAGCAGGGAGAAGAACAAGGAAAAGTGGCCTTCTCCTTCCCTCGCGCCGGCCGCTCCGTTGCCGCGGGTAATTTAACAACCGGTTCGCCTGAACCAGTGTGAACCAGCTGAATCCCACCACTGATGCTATGGCATCGTAACAGTAACAATTCCGTCAAATATGCTGAATAACTACATTTCTGCATTGTATTAAGAAAAAGCTGGTAAGTGGGGTACCTTGTATGTTGAAAGCTGATAACAGACCACTGAATGTGGAAGATATTATCAGCGACAATGCTGGGTTTGCTGTCCTTCACCAGAAACTGAAAACTATCTTCTGTCCTTTGAATATTCTCTTCATGTAGCACATACTGGATCAATCCCAAATTCACGTCCTCTGTTAGATAAAGACTTCAACAAATTAATCCAGGAATTAAAGATCTTTTTTTTTACATTCCTTTGCAAACCACGATAATAGCCTCCGTGCTAATCTAATTTCTGGATACGGAACAATCCCTGTTGCTCAAAAACGATTTCACCGTATCTCAGCCTATCAATGCAACATTTTATAAAAATGATCCATGCTGGGCAACACTATTCATTTCATCTGGAGCCTAATGGAGCCTCAACTGAAGATGACCAAAGAAATAAGGTTCTTAGGGGCTGCAGCATTCAATGAAATTGCAGACTTAAGCAATCAACCCATAAAAACAAACTTTATTTTGTGCATCATTAGGAAAGGGAAAATCAAACTGACCATATTTTAATTATTTTCTAAGGATCTATCTGACCACACTCAGAATACTGGTCATTCAAAAAGATACTTTAGAACTTTAGAAGAAGAAAAAACAACAACAGGAAGAAGGCACCAGACTGGAACCGCAGCACCATAGAAAAGCAAGAACTGGGATTAGAGAAGAATTGTGCAAACTGAACCTTGATATGGAAGGGAAACAGGGGCGGGTTCTTAAATTTTTTACTACCACTCTGTGGCCGTGGCTTATTTTGTGGGTGTGGCTTGCTGGCCATGCGACTGGGTGGGCGTGGCTTGCTGGCCATGTGACCGGGTGGGCATGGCTTTTCGGACTGCTGAAGGGAGGGAAACTGAGATAGGTCCTGCCGCCCATTCCCCCTCCCCTCAGCAGCTCGAGAAGCCTCAAACATGCGAAAATGCCTAGGATCATCACCGTGTGTTCGTGGCTTCTCGGACTGCTGAAGGGAGGGGAACTGAGATAGCTCCTGCCGCCCGTTCTTTCAGCATCTCACGCGCTCCCTCAGCCATCCTCCCCTGCTTGGACTCACTGTGGGGTAGGAAGGCACCGCATGCGCAGTACTGGAAGCTCAGCTTCTGGGCATGTGCAGAAGAAATTTTTTAAAAAATTTTTAAATTTTTTTTAAAAAATGGTGGCGCCCAGGCACCTGCAACCAACCGCACCAGTACTGTGACGTCACCAGTGAGCCGCTACCGGTGCTATAGAGCGGACTGCACCGGTAGGAACCCACCACTGAAGGGAAATGTTTCTTCTTTTCTCTGAATCTAAGAATATTAGACATTCTCCATCAGTCTGAAGAGTTGGGAGTTTCAGGAGAAGTAAAAGGCAAAAGTTAACTCTTTAATTAAAACTTCCTCATGGGATGTATAGTTAATCTCATGGGATCGAATGGTTAGCATTAAGCCATAGTGAGGTTAGGTTCTGTCTCTGCATGCCAGGTCAATCCAAAAATCCTAATTTGTAAACCAGGTTATAACTTAGCACGGTACACTATCCTCTCCAACAGTGGCTTGGTCCAGCCATTATGGTTAAATAAGCCATGGCTCACTGGTGGGGTGGGAATACAATCAGTGATAGCAATCAACTTGAACACAAAACACGAAGATGGCTCTTCGGATGTCTTCCCTAATTGTTTATGCCCTCGGAGAGGTTTCGCTTCTCATCCAAGGAGCTTGTTCAGTTCTGAATCTTCTCGGAAGAAGCTTCTTGGATGAGAAGCAAAGCACTTTCAAAGGAAAAACCAAGATAGTCCAGTTGCCTTTTGCAAAAGCACCTTTGGGACAACCGTGACCTGGATGAGTGAGAATCTCCATAGACATTTTCCCTGATTGCCAGAGTCGGAGTTCTGCTTTGCTACTTTTCCCCAGGTGGGTTTGTTGCCAACAAAATTGGAGGGTCACGTTCAATCTTCTCTGTATTATCCAGATTCATTCAGCATCTCCTTCCATTCCTCCAAGAGAAAAGGAGTACACTCAGAGGTGGGCTGCTGCCGATTCGGACCGGTTTGGGCGAACCGGTAGTTCCGACCACCGGCTGGGCCCGCCCACCCTCCCTGGCGCTATCCCGTCCTATATATCTCACTCTCTGGCTCGCTCGCCCCACAGCCCAGCTGATTTCCGTGCCTTGCCCGTTCTACTCACCGCGGCTGCCCGAGAAGGTGTGCTGGAAGCCGTGCGCAGGAAATCGCCGTGCATTTGAAGCCACATTTTCGGTTCTGCACTAGGCGAACCGGTTGTTAAATTACGTGAAGCCCACCTCTGACTACGCTCAGTAAGAAGGCATGACACCAAAGACCAAATGCCAACCTGGTTTATACCTTGCGTAAAGGTAGTCACTATCGTTCCTGGCTGCAATTTCTTCTCCACATAACCATATTTTGGCCCCGTCGTTATTTCATAGATCAGGAGGTCGTCTTCTGTATCAGGGTCCATAGTCAATAGCTCCTTCTTAGTGATGAGGTTTTTTGGCTGGATGGAAGACCAGAAACCAGTGAAAAAGAGTTTATAAACCCTGAGGTTTAAAAATGAAATCCTACCAACACATTTCTTCCCCATCTGATACTTCATACATGTTTTGGATTACAAATACCATAATCCCTAGCCCATGTAAATTCTGGAAACTCACACACAAGGGGCTTGCTCTGTACAGGTAGTTCTCAACTTACAACAGTTTGTTAGTGCAGGGGTCTCCAATCTTAGCAACTTTAAGACTTGTGGACTTCAACTCCCAGCATTCCTCAGCCAGCTTTGCTGGCTGAGGAATGCTGGGAGTTGAAGTCCACAAGTCTTAAAGTTGCTAAGGTTGGAGACCCCTGGTTTAGTGACTGTTTGAAGTTACAATGGCACTGAAAAAAGTGAGTTGTGGCCATTTTTCACACTTATGACCATTGCAGCATCCCCATGGTCATGTGATCAAAATTCAAATGCTTGGCAACTGGTTCATATTTATGACGGTTCCCGTGCCCTGGGTCATGTGATCACCGTTTGCGACCTTTGACAAGCAAAGTCACTGGGGAACCAGATTCACTTAACAACCATGTTACAGTACTAACTTAAGAACTGTAATTATTCACTTAACAACACAAGGAATTTGTCTCCCGTGCATAAGCTCTCAATGTACATGCAAGCAATAAGTGATAAATCATGATCATAGTCATCGTAATAATACATTAATCATAAATCATAAGATACAACAGTGATAGTCATAGGATGCTAAATAAGCAATCAACGTAAATCATGCTAGGATACTAAGTAAACAATATAAACCGTAAGATACAAGCAACAAAGTTATAGTCATAAGAAGATAAGGAGATAGGTAATAGGAAAGATGAGAATAATAATAGAATACAGCCTTACTATTTATTTTGACAGTGTTGTGGGAATTAGTTGTTTAGCAGAGAGATGGCATGGGGGGGAGGGGGGAAGATTTCACCTTTTAAACACTATATATCATCTTCATTTAACGACCCCATAATCCCTTGCGGGGTGGAGTCTGGGCAACTGAATGGAGCTAGCAGAGTGTTTAATGGCCGGATGCCCTTCCTGTTGCCAATGAGGAGTTTTGTTCAGCAGATATATTCTCAGTGTGCCCAGAGAGAGAAATATCTGCCTCTACCTGGGATCGAACTCACAGCCTCCTGATTGTGAGGCGAGAGCTCCACCTCTAGGTCACCGCACCACTCTTTTAAACACTATATATCTGAATAGAATAGAATGGAATGGAATGGAATGGAATGGAATGGAATGGAATGGAATAGAATAGAATAGAATAGAATAGAATAGAATAGAATAGAATAGAATAGAATAGAATAGAATAGAATAGAATAGAATAGAATAGATTATAGCAATAGAGTAGAGTAGAGTAGAGTAGAGTAGAGTAGAGTAGAGTAGAGTAGAGTAGAGTAGAATAGAATAGAATAGAATAGAATAGATTATAGCAATAGAGTAGAGTAGAGTAGAGTAGAGTAGAGTAGAGTAGAGTAGAGTAGAGTAGAGTAGAGTAGAATAGAATAGAATAGAATAGAATAGAATAGAATAGATTATAGCAATAGAGTAGAGTAGAGTAGAGTAGAGTAGAGTAGAGTAGAGTAGAGTAGAGTAGAGTAGAGTAGAATAGAATAGAATAGAATAGAATAGAATAGAATAACAGAGTTGGAAGGACCTTGGAGGTCTTTTAGTCCAACCCCCTGCTTAGGCAGGAAACGCTACACCACTTCAGACAAATGGTTATCCAACACCTTCTTAAAAATTTCCAGTGTTGGAGCACCCACAACTTCTGGAGGCAAGTTGTTCCATTGTTTTCTCCAAGACATCAGGCTTACATCTTTCATTGTATCCTCCCAACAACCTGGTGGGGCAGGTTGGCCTAAGAGAGAATAACTGGGCCAAAGCCACCCATGAGCTTCCCTGGCCTAAGCTGGATTTGAACCTCAATCACCATTGTTCTACAACAACCCCTTCATCCTTGAACCATCCCGGCTCTCTTCAGCTTTTTCAGATCTTCTGGTGTTGTGCTATTGACTACTCTCTTAAATCTGGGCCCTCAGTGCAAAACCTTCTGATAGGTGAGCCACGTCATGAGCCATGGTGGCGCAGTGGTGAGAGTGCAGTACTGCAGGCTACTTCTGCTGCCTGCCTGCAATTCGGCAGTTTGAATCTCACCGGCTCAAGGTTGACTCAGCCTTCCGAGGTGGGTAAAACGAGGATCTAGATTGTTGGGGGCAATAGGCTGACTCTGTAAACAGCTTAGAGAGGGCTGGAAAGCAATGTGAAGCAGTATATAAGTCTAAGTGCTAGTGCTATTGCTAGATACCGAAACAACGGTTCCCAAGGCAGACTTCAGACCTTCTGAAAGCAATCTGTGCAAAAGTCTTTAAAAGTCACTTGCATCCCCATTTGTCACTCTTCCCACTGTTGAAATGTGTGGTGTGTTTGAGCACCCTACTCAGCTCGCAATTAAAATCCGTTTCCATTTCTCGGCCTCTTCACTGGTGATGGAAGCACCACTTGATTAATCACAGCAATTAATCCATCAGAGCTTCCCACTTAAGGGATGCAAATGCCATTAGCCAGGAATAAGACATCACCGCCCCGCAGCCTATGGAATGAGAGAGCCTCGGGTGAGGAAGAACGGCGGCGTTATTAGGAACTTTAGCCTTACCGTTTAAGATGGATTGCTTAGTTTAGCCACAACTGCTGATGTAACAAACAGCCAAGGCCTATTCCATTCATCACAGCAGCTGGCAGCAGTGAGAGGGAGGGGCACACTCACAAACATACACCATCCAGCCTTCACTAAATCTTTTTTTGTGGTCAACTGTAGCCATGAATATTTAGCTATGCTGCTGTCCCAGAGCAGTGATGACAAAACCTTTGGGCTTTGCATGTCAAATATTCAGAAAATGCTTAACTTGACATTGAGGGGTCACTGGTACTCTCTGAGTTTGCTTGTTTTGTTGCAGACGTTTTATTATCCAACCTAGGTAACATCATCAGTGCTAGTCTTCAACTAGCACTGATGATGTTACCTAGTTGGGTAATGAAACTTCTGCAAGAAAACAAGCAAGCTCAGAGAGCACCATGTCAACCCTGAGCTACAAATATTCTCCTTTATTGGTAACTTGACCATGCTGGCAAATACAGTCCAATCATGTGTGATGCTGTGCATTGTATAAAGACATGTCAAATAATTGCAAAAATGAAGTACAGATAAAATAAACTTATTTTCGGAGGCTCCTGAAGCTGCACGAGATCACTGCCCTGTTGCACTAATTCTGGAAGTGACAGAGTACAGGCTCTGCAGACTCTAAAACTGTACAAGAGAAGGGTGTGCTTTTTAAAAATAGTTGTTGTCAGGTATTATGGTCGTATGTTGAGGGCTACATGTACATTATTTATATACTGCCTAGCATCATAGAGAACAGGGTGATATATACATAATATAATAAATAAACTTTATTCTACTTTTGCTTGTTGATTCCATTTATAGTTCTCAGAAACACATCCCGAGTGGCTGAAAGCAAAAATGTGCATGGTTTTTTTTCATTCATTTCATTGAAGGATGGAGTTGATATACCGTATTTTTCGGACTATAAGACGCACTTCCCCCACCCCCAAAAAGTGTGTGGAAATGTCTGTGCGTCTTATAGATTGAATATGGCCCTGTTTTTGGCCTCCCGAAACAATCCCCCCCCGTGCGTCAGTTTTTGACAAAAATGGGCTCGTTTTTGGCAAAAACGGGACGCATGAAGGGTTTGGGAGACCTGCAGAGTGCTCCTGGGGACTGGAGAGGGCAAAAATGGGATGCATGGGGGGTTCGGGAGGCCAAAAACGGGCCCGTTTTTCACAAAAATGGGACGTGCAGAGCAGCGGAGGGTTCCGGTTATTTTCGCTACCAGTGCACATCGTGAGAATGTGCAGAAGTGAACTCGCGTTCCATCGGGCGATTTCACTTCCGCGCATGCTTAGGACGACATTACAAGCCGAAACACAGCTGAGGAGCTTCTCAGCTGTGCTTCGGAGGAAGAATAAAAGTCGGTATTGAAACAAGGGCGGGTGGGAGAGCTTTTTCCCGACAGCTCAGGACGCGGAGAAGCGCCAGAAAATGACGTCATCGCCGGACTCCTACCGGAGCTGCGCTCCACACCACACCAGTAGGAACCCACCACTGGTGCAGAGTGTTTGGGAGGCCTGCAGAGGGCGAAAACCAGACGCGCGGAGGTCAAAAATTATTATTTTTCCTTGTTTTCCTCTTCAAAATCTAGGTGCGTCTTATAGTCCGAAAAATACGATAATTCATGTGTAAATTGTGGCTTATGATAGAATGTATTGTGTAAATCTCACCGTTGTGCCTTAATGATAAAACCATAATTTAAACAATTCATGCTCTAGATGAGTAAAGGGTCTGCCAGAAACATCCACAGTTGCATAGAATCAAAAATGGTATTTCTTTCTGGCTCTTCACCTTCATATTTTTTTGCAAGTTAAAAAGGACAGAGTTGCCCTAATTTTGAAACAAATCAGAGATAAAAACTCACCTTGCCATTCATATATTCCAACCACTGAAGGCCTAAATTAGTGACAACTCTTGGAGTCCCATCATCCACAGGGAGAATTTCTACTCTGAACCACTGGGGCACAGCAGTCACAATCTGGAAAAATATATACATATATATATTACAAACATTTGTTTCTGCAATGGTATAGAATTTACCATACTGGACAAAATGCCCTTCTGTTCTTTTGTGTCCCTATGTCAAGCCACTCAAAACGGTATTTCAAAATATACAAATGGGTTTTCACTTCTCTTAAGTTATTTAATATATCAGACAGCTCCTTAAAGAAAATACGGATGCTATGTGCAATTTTATCAGGCCAAAAACCCCAAGAGAAACATGCTGTGATTCTTTCCAACAGATTTCCTACAATGTCAGTTTGGTCTAATCATTAGTTAAGGCATCAGGTTAGAAGCCAGGAGATGGTGAGTTCTAATCCTGCCTTAGGCATGAAAGCTGGCTGGATGACTTTGGGCCAGTCACTCTCTCTCAGTCCAATCCACCCCACAGGATTGTTGTAGGAAATATAGGAGGAGGAGTATTAGATATGTCTGCCATCTTGAGTTGTTTATAATAATAATAAAGGTTGGAAAATAGGGTAGGATAGGGTAGGGTAGAGCAGAACAGCACAGCACAGCACAGCACAGCACAGAACAGAAGAACGGATAGATGTGAGAAGAAAATATATATATAGATATATGTGATGTAGAGCAGAGCAGAGCAGAACACGAGAATATTACCAGGCTAAAGCACTTTGCCGTCTACACAAGCATATTCTCAGAAAACTATTAGGAAGACGCTGTCTTCACCCTCTTTCTCTCACCCAAACTATTTGAACTGAACTACCTCGAATTCATCTCCCACTCCCTTTATCTCCTGGGAACCAGATTAGTAAATTCCATCACATATTTACAGATATAAAAGACTGAGCCACAGTAATTGACAAAGGTGATAATTAATCTCACAGAGGAGATGCTGGATCTTTTCCCGGACATCAGACATTAGAAGTGAAACCGCAATTTAAAAGTCTAAGTAAAATATTTATTTCGGTACAAAACAATAAATCCTCATTTGTTTACATCTCTAATATAAAAGTGCGTCTTCTCTCAATGGAAGACAGAGGAAGAAAGAAGACAGCGGAGAAAGGAATGTACACATGCGTACAAGAACATATTAACCACGTGCTCAGGAATAAACCATTATATTGAATAGGGATGCATCTCCCTGCATATACATGTAACAGGCAATAATCACACCGTGACAGTAATTTCCTACAAGAGCTGGCTATGACCTCTCCTTGGTCTCTTTCTCACTACTCTTCCATGTGACGGAACAAAAGCCTTCATTGACTTGTTAGCTTTCTACACGTAAGGGCTAGATACAGAACACTAAGATTGGATTTCCTGGCCTGCTATCCGAACGGCCACAAGCCATGAGAAATTGTACCATGTAGGTGAAAGTCAATTCGGGCGTAGAGCCCTTTGGCTACCCCACTGACCTCTTTCCCCTCCTTTGCCACCACAAAAAAGGGATTGGTTCCATCGGACACCGTGAAAGTGAAACGGTCTTCTAAAAAATTGCTTCCGTCGTGACTGTAACTAATTCGGTTCTGGAAGACGTCTTCCATGGAGAAGGCTTGGGCCTGCTGGTAATGATGGCGGTCATGGGTGCGCTCCAACTGGCCATGGCGTGGGGGCTGCACAATACTAAAGGTAACAGACTTGGCCTGTGTACAGAACAAAATGTGAGAGGAGAAAACGAGAGGTCACATCACACTATGATGGTTAATTGACAGATGGATAAAGATTCAGGAGATGGTCTGGTAAACTATTAGCTCTAAGGTTCTCCACAGTCTGAGGCCCACCTCACCACTTCACTGGAAAGCAATTCTTCTAGAAACTTCTACAACAGGGGTGTCAAACTCGCAGCCCGTGGCCGGGATGTGTCATGCACTGGCCAGGGTCACGCCAGGTTTAGCGAAGGGGAGAAAAGTCACAATACATCATGTGACGACGCGAGTATGACACCCCTGTTCTACACTAAGATGATTCAGGGCATCAATTCATTCTGTCTGGGAAATAATGCAGTTGCTGAATTTATTCTGTGACTGTAACTGCATCCTTTCCGGCTCAATAAATCTTGTTAAAGAAGACTCCGTGAGAAACGTATTTTGGAAGATGCGGGGACCAAATAGCTTATCAATCCTGCTACACTGTAATGGGATAGGCTAGCCTTTCGCTCAATGTAATATGTAAATATGACCATCAAGGGACGGCTAAAACAAACTCAACTTACAACCATTCGTTTAGTGATCGTTCAAAGTTACAACGGCATTCAAAACAGTGACTTATGACCATTTTTCACACTGATGACTGTTGCAGCATCCCCATGGTCACGTGATCAAAATTTAGATCCTTGGCAGCTGGCATATATTTATGACGGTTGCAGTATCTTGGGGTTGTGTAATCACTTTTTGTGATTGTCCGGCAAGCAAAGTCAATGTGGAAGCCAGATTCACTTAACAACTGTGTTACTAACTTAACAATTGCAGCGATTCACTTAACAATTGTGTCAAGAAAGGTTGTCGAGTGGGGCAAAACTCACTTCACTGTCTTGCTTAGCAACAGAAATTTTGGGCTCAACTGTGGTCGTAAGTCGAAGACTACCTATAATTCCTACCAAAGAATCCGAACAAAGAGATCTAATCCTTAAATCCATCTCAAGAAACCATATAATCTAAGTCAGGGGTGTAAAACTCAAGATCGGGGGCTGAATCTGGCTTGCGGGATGCTTAGATCTGGCCTGCGGGACCGCTCTGGAAACAGCGACGGTTCCTCTGCCAGCGAAAACGGAGCACACACCCCTCCCCCCTGAGCTCCATTTTCACTGGCAGATGGTTCCAGGAGGCCGTCACAGCCGAAAACGGAGCTCGGGAGCCCGTTTTCGCTGCCAGAGAGCTCGGGCCGCCACAGACGCCCAGACATGAGTGATGCTGACCTGGCCACGCCCACCATGACCACACCCCCCCGAGGTCTAACACAACCCTGACGCGGCCCTCAACGAAATCTCATTTGACACCCCTGCTCTAAGTCATGGCATCAGCTCTGTCACGGCTTCTCTGCAGACAAAACCTAGATCTCGTCGCATCCAGTTCTCTGTAGCCTCCAGTAGTCTGTAGTTTTCCATGCACGAGGAATTTATGCAACTCAGCACTTGAGGATGTGCCGTTACTGCCTCAGATGTCGCCGAATAAGAATTTGATAATTTCATGGAAGTTTAATCTCGGAAAGGTCTATTAGTTCTGCCAACTAAACAGAACCTCCTAGCCCAGAGGTAGCATATCTCAGAATATTAGATCAGCAGAGAGAAAGTGCTTATTTATTCATGAATATATCTGTTTATCCCGATTTTCAAGATGGTTTAAGACGACAACAAAATTACAGAAAATAATATAGCCACAGTGTAGTGATGAGCATTGGGATGACTACGGGTTGTAGTCCACCCTCAGCCATGGAAGCACCTTGGGTGACTTTGGGTCAGCCCAAAATATCTCATATTTTTCTTGTTGCCCAAAATAGAAAGGTGGACATGGAGGGCCCAACCCTCCCCCATGAACTTTGTCTTATGTTCCTGGACAAAAAGCAGAATACAGGTAGTCCTCCACTTACAACAGTTCATTTAGTGACCGTTCAAAGTTACAACGGCACTGAAAAGAGTGATTATGACCGCTTTTCACACTTACGACCACTGCAGCATCCCCCGTGGTCACGTGATCAAAATTCAGGTGCTTGGCAATGGGTTGGTATTTATGACGGTTGCCGTGTCTGAAGGTCATGTGATCCCCTTTTGTTTCTGACTTCTGACAAACAAAGTCAATGGGCAAGCCAGATTCACTTAACAACCTTGTTACGAACAACTGCAGTGATTCACTTATCAACTGTGGCAAGAAAGATCGTCAAATGGGGCAAAACTCACTTAACAAATGTCTCGCTTAATGACAGAAATGTTGGGCTCCATTGTGGTCGTAAGTCGAGAACTACCTATACAGAGCATGTACGCAGAGCCATGATGGCACAGTGGGTAGAGTGCAGTACTGCAGGCTACTTCTGCTGACTGCCGGCTGCCTGCAATTCGGCAGTTCAAATCTCACCAGGCATCTAGATTGACTCAGCCTTCCATCTTTCCCAGGTAGGTAAAATGAGGACCCAGATTGTTGGGGGCAAGAGACTGACTCTGTAAGCCCTCTGTAGAGAGGGCTGTAAAGCACTGTGAAGCGGTATATAAGTCTAAGTGCTATTGCTATTGCCCTTCCTTCCTTCCTTCCTTCCTTCCTTCCTTCCTTCCTTCCTTCCTTCCTTCCTTCCTTCCTTCCTTCCCTTTCCTTCCTTCCTTCCTTCTGTTAGAATGCAGTATTGCAGACTAACTCTGCCCACAGCCAGGAGTTCAATCCTGACTGGCTCCAGTGGACTCAGCCTTCCATCCTTCCGAGGTGGGTAAAATGAGGACCCAGATTGTTGGGGGCAAGAGGCTGACTCTGTAAGCCCTCTGTAGAGAGGGCTGTAAAGCACTGTGAAGCGGTATATAAGTCTAAGTGCTGACTTCCGGTTTGGAGCGCGCAATCGCGGACGTCCCCTGTCGGGCGCCTTTCCTATCTTCGTAAAAAGCCGCCAGAACAGCTGTCTGGCGGCTTTGAAATCTCTTCCCCGGGCAAAGGGGAGAGATGAGAGCTTGACAGGTGGGGTAGAGCCCCCCCAGCGCCCTAGGAGCCATCTGGTAGGGCGCGAAGGGAGAGCTCCCCATGCAGCCTGTCTCCAGCTCCGAAGATCAGGAAACCTCCGCCTTTGCGGAGCTAGATGTCGCGACCAGCCGCTGCTTCAAGAATGGGATTTATAACTACATTTAAACTACAGAAGCAGACAGAGAGAAACAGGCGTGAGATGGGCAAGTACTAAAACCTCTTTTTTCCTTTTTTTTTCCAACTCCTGGGCAAGCTTTCACTTCGGCAAGGGAACAAAGGAAACAGAGTAACAATATGGCGATTGAGAAGTGAAAGTGACTTTCGTTTTCCCAGAGGCTTTTTTTCTCTCTCTCTCTCTCTCTTATGGAAACTTTTAACTTGGAAAAATGGTTTTTTCTCTCTCTGTCTCCTAACTCTGGATTAAAGTTATAATAGAAATATTTCCAATAATAAAAGACTACCTGGTTTTTAAACTGGAAAGAACTTTAATCAGGCATCTGGCTTTCTTTCTTTTTTGTACTCTTTTGAAACACCAATGGCTTCAAAGTCTGGAAAGATTGTTTTGACTAAAAGAAATGACTATTCATCTGGATATATTTCTAAAATGCAACTTAACACTGAGCTAATACCTCCACAGCTTTTGACACCTGAAAATTTATTAAATAATTTAAAGATTATGAAACATGAACTTACTTTGGAATTTAATCAGAAAATAAGTGAGATAGACAAAAAAATGCAGGCTGCTTTGAAGAATATGAATCAACAACTCAGATTTGATGTGTTAGAGGTTTGCAAAGGCTTAGCAACAAATATTGAAGTTTTGGCAGAACGTATTGAAACAAATAAACAAGCTTTGGCAACTTCCGTGAATTACATAGATAAAATCCAAAATGATATTGCAAATTTTGAAAAAGAGGTCTTGATGACACAGTTCAGATCCATGGAAGTTGCTATAAGGATCAGAGGTTTGAAAGAAGGATTATATGAAAATTTAAAAGGCAGGATGGTTGACGTATTGGATCAGGTGTCTGGAATTTCTAAAGTGGAATTGGCTACACAAATCGACAAAATATACAGAATCAATTCGTGGTACGCTAAACAAAAGCATTTACCAAGGGACATTGTCATATATTTTACCACAAGAGCTTTACGGAATAGAATTATACAAGCAACGTTCAACAATAATCTCATGGTGAATG